>CM054112.1:82751015-83051015 GCA_028673005.1 Tanypteryx hageni
TATACACCGAGCGTAACATGCAGCACCAATTTCGCGATAGGTCATTGATAGAATGTTTCGTAAAGGGCGCGAAGGGTCGCAATTCCAATTTTGATGCGACGCCGTACAGTCGTGGGAGTGATTGTGGTGGGAGCGCATGTAGTTTTAGAGTGGAAGAGAAAGTCAAGGGTGAGATTAGTATGCGAAGTGATAGTGAGAAATTAAACGTCGTCGTACTGAACTGTCGCAGCATCCGTAGGAAAATTGCACAGTTCGAGCATCTTATTCGCAGTCTGCAGGCCGACGTCGTGATAGGCACAGAAAGTTGGTTAACGGATGAGATTCAGAGTCAGGAGATATTTCCTAGAGACTATCGTGTCTATAGAAAAGATCGCGCTAATAGATCGGGCGGGGGAGTTTTCATAGCGGTTAGCGATAAGTACGATAGCAGTGAGATTCCGATAAGTGACGAGGATATCGAGAGTGTTTGGTGCCGCATAGGTAAAGATGGCTCCAAAAAGGTATTCATATGCTCGTTTTACAGGACACCTAACGCTGGTGTAGATTGTATTTTAAGTCTCGAGAAACAATTATCAAAGCTTAGACTGATAAATCAAGATGGTATCGTTATAGTCGGTGGTGACTTTAACTTACACTCAATTGATTGGGAAAATCTATGTTTCGAATCTAGAGGTAAAGAACGCGAATCCTGTGAGGCATTAATCGAAACATTCTGCGAGCACTCTCTCCTTCAATTAGTCAGAAAGCCAACGCGATCGGGAAACATTAAATTTATTAGCAAATAACGTCCCAGAAAGAATAAACAAAGTCACCATTGAAGATGGGATAAGTGATCATCAGGCCGTATATGCAGAATGTAAGTTGAAAATCGATAGGCACCCTAAGCCTCAAAGAAAGTTTTATATATTTGCTAGGGCAAACTTTTCAAGCTTCAGGTCGCGCCTACGAGAAATACTACCTGGCTCCGGTGATATGACCGAACGATCAGGTGCTGAGTCGTCATGGAAACTATTAAAGGATATAATGCTAGAGTATCGATAAGTACATTCCAATTAAATTGAAGGTTGACAATAAAGAGCCACGTTGGTACAATAAGCAAGTTAGGAGTGCGCTTAGGCGTCAGAGAATAAGCCACGCGAAAATAAAAAATATGCCGTGTACATCATCCGATGAATATAGAGCAACTAAAGTTAAGACGTATAAGGAATCCCGCACTAAAGCGAGAACTACTATGCGCGAGGCTTTTACTAACTTCCAGAATAAAGTATTAAATAATTATTTGAAGGAGGACCTTAAAGCGTTTTGGTCCTATGTGAGAGAGGTCCAAGGTAGAGGCCCTACAATACCTTCCCTGCGTAATGATTCGGGTGCCGTTATTCATGATAGCGTAGAGAAAGCCAACCTGTTAAACGGTCATTTTGTAAAAGCATTCACAGCCGTCAGCGACCACTGCGTACATTATGCACCCGTAATAAGGGGGGACCTGATGGACGATATAGTATTTTCTGAGGTGGGAATAGCAAAGCAATTAAGTTCCATCAGACATAACAAAGCCACTGGCCCCGAAGAAATTCCTGCTCGCGTTTTAAAAGAATTAGCTGAAGAAATAGCACCTTTTCTTCTGATAATCTTCGAGAAATCCATTTCTCGCGCAGAGGTCCCTAGCGACTGGAAGTTAGCGCACGTTAGACCAATTCATGAGGGCGGCGAAAAGGAGAACCCAGAAAATTACAGGCCGATTTCTTTAACTTCGATATCGTGTAAGATTCTCGAGCATATACTCGTTAGCAACATAATGCGATTTCTTGATAGTAATTCATTGTTAGATGATTGTCAACACGGCTTCAAGAAAGGTAGGTCATGTGATACTCAGCTCGGTCTTTTTGTTAATTGTTTGCTGAGAAGCGGAGAAAAGAATCCGCAGGTCGATGCCATCTTCTTAGATTTTAGGAAAGCCTTTGATAAGGTACCTCACAGGAAGTTAATAACGAAATTAGAAACCTTAGGCGTTAATTCTAAAATCGTTAGTTGGATCCGTGAATTTTTAAATCATAGGAAGCAGATGGTTGTTATAGATGGGAAATCTTCGAACTTAGTGGAGGTTGTCTCTGGCGTTCCACAGGGTAGTGTAATTGGTCCGTTATTATTTCTAATTTATATAAACGATATCAGCTCAGTAGTCAGAAGTAAAATTAGGCTTTTCGCGGACGACACCGTCATCTATAGAGAAATAAGCAATCCGGAAGACCACCAGTATCTCCAAAATGACCTAGAAGCTATTTCTGCATGGTGTAAGGAATGGCAGTTAGAGATAAACCAAAAGAAAAGCTGCGTCATCAACTTCTGGAGAACCAAGAGTATCTCGTTGAATAATAATTATTCGTTGGACGGAGTAGAGATCCAAGTTTCAGACTCGATTAAATACCTCGGAGTCACGATCCATCGTGATCTCTCGTGGGACACCCACATTCGCCGATTGATAGGTGCCGCTAACAAAAAGCTGGCCTTTATAGGGAGAATAGTTCGAAATAGCTCCGAAAAAGTGAAAGAAATATGTTATTTATCCTTGGTTCGACCGCAGGTCGAATATGTTTCAGCTGTGTGGGATCCTTACGAAAAGGGACTCACTAACGAGATAGAAAAGGTTCAGCGCAGGGCAGCTAGATTTGTAATGAGGAATTACGATAGTAAACAAAGCGTAACATCAATAATAGAAAATCTGAAATGGACATCGTTAGAGGAATTTAGGCTGCAGGCTAGAATTAAACTACTGGAAAAATTTATGTCGGAAGGACTAGCGAATGAGGTAGTAGGACTTATCAGAAGCCCGACGTATCTCGGAAGGCAGGACAGTGAGGATAAGATTCGCGAGATCGACTGTAGAACGGAGCGATATAGAGGATCGTTTTTCCCTAGGACGATAAGAGACCATAATAGAAAAAGATAACGTAGGAAAACTATGGACCCTTGGTGCACTGCACCCCCTGCCATCCACCAAAAAGGTGACTTGCAGGGTATAATGTAGATGTAGATGTAGATTTGTTACAGACCCATATCATGTCAACCATTCGAATGCATTTTCATGAAAAAGATAAGTCTTTAATATGCAAGTTATGTAAGAAAACGTTTTCATTGCTAGCCAGTGGAACAACTTCCCATTTATGGATCCATTTGCAACGAAAACATTCAACTGTGCACAGGGAAGCTAGAGAAGTTGATATAGCGAAGCAAGCAATGAAGCGACCTTTAGAATCAGATGAATCTGCTATGAAAAAACAAACCAGTTTATCCAAATCCAAATCCATTGATGTATCAACGAAGAAAATATATGATGCGGCAGTCTTGAAGTTTATTGTGGCTGATGGTAGACCACTTTCACTCAATGGTTTTCGCCACAATATTAATCAGTAACATTAGGCCTGTAGACCCCCTACATACATTTAATACTTAACAAGCGTACATACATGTACTTATGTAGACAAAAGTATATGCATAACTATATAAGTCACTTTTTTTTCTCGTTTCAAAATTATTCCCAATATAAGTCACTGTCTGATTCGATTCGAAATTGATTCGAATCTAGATTGCCGATTCGATTCGAGATTCGATTCAAAGGAGAATTAGCAATTCGTAGGTCTCTAGTATCTTCACGCTTTGATATTAAAATTATGTTTATATAAATGACATTTCATCATTATAATACGTAAATAGCTTCAAATTCGGTGTCTAATCTGGATCACTCGCATCTTATAATAGGACGTTAAACGTCTCTTTATTTTGTACGTCTCAAAATTTTGTGATCCCCTTGGTTCTAAAGCAAATTTAATATGCATTTATATGTTATAAAAATCTTTTAACGGACACGGACTATTTCTTTTGAAACTGGAGGTTTTGCCGATTAATGACAAATATTTAACGGTTTTACAAATATTTGGATTTTATGTTCTTAGTTTTATGCAAGAAATGATGTGAGTCAATATAATTAAAAATTTCACAAAATACATACTCCTTTTTCATTTTAATCCATTTCGATTACGCATTAATTCAATTTTTACGAAAATGTTACCGAGAGCAAATTGAGGGCGTACTTACGCAATCAGGTTTGATGAATAGAACGATCAGTTAAAGTCAACATCTTATTCTAACATAAGATAGGTCGATGAAATAACGATTTAGAGCCTATTAAGGACTTTAAATTGTGTGGAAGACGAGAAAGGCGGAAAGATAAGGAGAGTGTCTCATTATACAGAACTCGACAGACAGCTAGACCATAGTCTTCAAAGATATGTCCGGAATCAATAATATTAATATTTTAACCAACTTGTTTGTTAATGACGGATCCAGTTTCTAAATCAGTGATCAGTGGTGGGTTTTCCTGCTTTTTCTGCATTAAAACATTGAGGATATATTGCGGCCTACCATAGTTTCTTAGAAGTGAAACTTTCATTCATGAGTAAACGCACCGTTAAATTGTTAACAGTAACGCCAAACCCAGTAGGTCGAAAACGAGATGACGGTCGTTGAGTTCACCCTTTCCTCAAAAGGTCATGGGAAAGGGTCGCGTCTCCCAGGGGTAACTCGTCTTGTAGATGCTCAGAGCTGCACTCCTACTTTTGCCCGAACCCGCCGGTGACGAGAGGGTGTCTCTCCCTGTGGCAAAGCGCACACCGAGAAACGAGTTATATGTCGGCGAGCTAGAAACGGGAACCACTCGCCATCCCCCTCCCCCCCCCCCACTGATCCGCTCACCCTCCGGGAGAGAGAACCCTATCTATATCTTTCTCTCTCCCCCTCATCGGCAATTGCGCGGAATCCAGGAAAGCTGGCAGTTCCACATTTATAACGCCGCAAGTACCGCATCCTCCCCAACTCCTTCTCCACCTCTCTCCTTCTTAAGTGCGATATGAGGACAACCCAGGAGAACATTATGGGATCTTTCTCTCCACTTAGAGGTGGAAAAGTACGATTCTCCTTAAATTTTGCATTACCAGATGACTTCCTGACACGCGTGTTTATGTGTGTCTATATTATCCTCGTTGAGAATAAGAGACGATTCTCTATGGCATTGCAGTCCAGATCGTTGTAATAGCTTTCAAATAAAAGATTTTGCATCGTTATGGTGCTGTAAATTCTTTAATATGTGTAAATGATTTCCTGGGAAATATTTGGAACTCAAATTATTATTATGATCACCCTCCCTTCTTGAACAATAAATAAGGCATGAGTGCAAAAAGGTACTTAATTATCAGAGGAAAACCGCAGTATTGCTAGCTATTACTTTAATATCATAAAAATGTACAATTTTATTTGTGTGTATAAAAAGAAATATATAATTTTAGTGTTTTTTTAATTGACCCCTCCTTGTAGGCTGGTTAGGGTAGCTACGTCAAGGCACACTAAATAATAACTATTAACTCAAGAAATATAATTTTATTTTTCAGAGGTACACAAATCATTGAAGCTCATGACGTAAAAGTACTGGGACAGTAATTTTTATTATGGGTTTATGTGTATTCTGAAGTTGCTAAAATTCTGTCATACTAATTCTAACACCAATCTATAGGATGAATAAGTGAATTCATATTAATAGTAACTCTAAGATATTTTCGGTAAAGAGACATATCTTCAGCAATTGAATCTTGAAACCATCGGAGGAGGAAATTATTGGTTAATCTCCTGAATCCGTAATATTTTTGAGAGTTGTTTTTATATGCTATTTCTATCTGTTGGTAGGCACTCGAAATTTCTCCTTCATTGAATCTCGTCGCCTCGGCGTGAAACAATCGCGTAATATTTTGCCAAATCGATCTTCTACTCAGCAACCACAGATGTCGCTCGACTCAAATTTGTTTTAAACTCTTAACTGATACAAGAGAAAGCTTTTAAGAAATTTTGATCGACATTTTTTAAACTACGAAACCGGTCACTTCTTTAGAAAAGTAGATATTCCACGCGGAGTGACGCGCGTTCGAGCATCGTCCTCGCCAAGGTCGAAGGTCTCACGTTAGCAGATCATCGATCCGCATGTTAAAACTCCCGGATCTGAAAGTCGAAATGGCAGTACCTTGGCGTTTATCTTAACGTAAAAAGCAGGTAATATCCTTAGGTTTCAAAAGTATTGAGAAAATATGCAACTAGCACGAAGAATGTTAAGCTTGTATGTAGCCTCACGTAGCTTTCGGTCGAAGTTCTGCGTGTGTCCGTATCAGAGCGAATTGAGAGAAAATAGCGCAGAGGTCGAAGAGCACTCCCTTGCTGCAGCCGCCAAGTGACGTCATTTAGAATCAAGGGGCTTTAGGTTGTTTATAAGTGGATGTTAATGACTACCGCCATTCGTTGGTCGTGAGCCACCTCCTTTGATTCAAGACCGGCTAATAATGTCCGCTATCCGACCTTCTGGCGAGGTCAATACCGTTAAAACCAGAAGTCTAGGAATTTTAGGCCCTACACGTTTTTTATCAGAAAACAACTCGCCTATCTCTTCATCAATTACTATAGCGTCGCCGATACTTGACGTTTTTCTCATCGACGATACCAACCGAGATTTTAAATTGTCTCTGGTGTTAATTCTTATCTCAAAGTGTTTAAACTAAGTTATTTGTTACAGAATGATTTTATTTCTTTTCAGAGAACTTTTGATTGTTTGCGGTAATATGCATATATTATTGCAGAAGGTACTTTAATATTTATACGTGTATCACTTCACCGAAGGATGCAGGATTTCTTTGGGTGCTTACGAAGTCATACCTTGAATTAATATCAATTCTACTAATGCAAAATCTCAGAATATAAGTTAATACCCGATGGTATGTACATATGATCTGTCGACATTGCACTCAATTTAAATTTAGCGGTTAGGTCAATTTGTCACTAACCCTCCTCATGTACACGATTTCATCCGTTCTTCTTTTAAATTTGAAATTGACGTATTGATAATATATTGGAATTTTCTCCAGATATTCTACTTGTTACTCGATCATACTTTCTAGACTTAATTTGGAAGTTAGTTTGCCGTGTGAACTAAAGTGATAAATAATACGCAGCAATCCAAAATTTTGCTTCTCTTAATGCTGGTATAGATTGTTTTAGAGATATTGAGAATATTCTCCAGACTGCGATAAAATATGCGTTTCCCTGGTAACAAGTCTTTGGTTGGTGGTCATAAGGACACAATTCATTTTTTAGGTGTCCTTTACCAGCGAAGCGGTAGTAGCGGAATCCCATGGGCGCATCTCGTCCCAACTTCCGTCGTAACTTTCATCTCCTAAACCGCTGGACGGATTTTAATTCAATTAAGTAGGGGTAATCCTTATTCAAATTTATCGCCCAATTGTGATTTTGAACAGCATCCCTCAATTAGAACTTCCACTTTACATAAATACTTTAATAAACTTTTACTCGTATCTCGTTAAATGGCTTCCGTCAAGCAACAATTAAAAATCCATATGTATGGTATATATTAAAATATTTATTCGGATAGAGGACTTTATTTACCACAATAAGGTCCGCTAGACCACATAACTACGAGTTATAGTTTCGGAGAGAAAATCCCGAGCAAAACTTCACATATTTTGTTTACATCTATTGCTAAGACGGTTCTCTAGGCAAACAACAATTAAAAATCCATATTTTTCTTCCCATGTTCTAATATGTGATCTGTGAGGTGTAAATTTAAAAAAATTAAAATTCCATTTATGGACTATACCTTTTCATCTTATTTAGTGTTGGGTTGTGTCTAGTTGAAAAAAAATTACCTTTTTCGACTGGTATAAAGGGAATAAGGGCATAAGTCAGTCTCATTCACTTGTTCACTTTTTTAGATCTGCAGGATTTTTTACAAACTGATAAACCTTGAGTTTTTGAATCGTGCCTTTTTGACCGCCCATCATATAAATAGCGGTAAATGTAGGATTATACTATGAATAACTGGAGAGGATAGAATAAGGGTAGTATGATGCGGCACAAGAAATCCATGGGCGAGTTCAGCCATGAGTGATGAAAACACGCAAGTATATTTATAAATCACGAGCAGTTACAATGATACAGTATAATAAATACTTGGGGGTAGAATTTTATAGCGTAGATGCGATGTGTAACAAGTTCGACCCTAAGAAAATGGGAATTATTTTCGTAACTGATAAATGTCCAAATCGTTCGAACTATTTTAAAATATCTGTAAAAGAGATTTAAAAATCCCTTATTCCAATACACAGTTCTAGCGATAATACGTTTCAAAATTGTTTACATAACTGTTCAAAAGGCGTTTGAAATTTTTAATAATGTTGTGCTATGGACCAATATGAAACAGTTGAATAAATGTAGAGATTTGCACGAATGCTAACGGAAGTGATAAAATACCCACTTCGTCGACATAAATACCAAGCAAAGTACATCAACTGGGGAAAACTCATCATGGAAAATTGTGGCGTACCGCTTACTCATTTAAATAAATTTCCTGATGCATAAAAATTAAATGGCGCGTATGTATGTTGGGGGCAAAGAGGGAAGCGAATTCCTCTCCTTCACTTCATCTTACTCCCACATCTTGTTGCCCGTTGTATGCCCTCCCCCGACCCCAGGACGACTCTCTGTTTATGTCGTGTGGCTGGGTCATGAAGGGCATGGGGTCGTCACGAAAGGACAGGACAAGGTTCGAAGAGAGAAGGGTGATGAGCTGAAAATCAAGTTCCCTTGTGAGTGTGGAGCACAATTCCCACGATTCTGCATTTGGGCTCTACTCCTCTTCGCTTCCTTTCTCTCTTCCTCGTCTCTATCTCTCCCTCCCCTTTTTAAATTCCTATGTTTTCTTTCTTTGCTTCTTTTCGCATACATCTTTTACCATCCCATCTCTTTCCTAAGGTCTGTACGGATACGGTACATTTTCCCCGATAACCATCTATAGTGAATGATGGGTCGACCTTAGACTCGATTTTTATATTCTCTCCAGTGTCATCTTGTAATCGCGTTTTGCGGTTCAAGGAGCGGTATTACTTTTGTTCCATTATAGACAAAGTTTCCTTAGCTAACGGAAATATTAAAATAAAACAATGGAGGATTTTATTGAAAATATTGTATTGGAACAAAAGGAAACATGGGAACATGCAGGAATTGTATTGGGTAAAAACTATTTACTGTAATTTGGAGTATATGGATGTGTATTTTTATCACGGGCATCCGCAGAGGGAGGCAGTTTCCTCCTGGAATGTCTTACGGTACCATAAAAATATATCGCTGAAAATATTATCGAGTATGTATAAATAAATAAATAAATAAAATATATATCTGAATAAATATTATTGAAATTTAACGTTTTATGTTTTGGATCGGATGCAATCACAACATTGCATACGATTCAATCTAACACTGGGTTTTGCTATTTTATGGAAAATTTTCTGTGAACGCGAATGATTTCTATCTTTGTTTGTGTGTGCACATTAGTTATTTATTACTTATGTAATCACTTGACAATTTTTATATTTATTCTTTCTTTTTCTCTTGCCGAATTTATTGTTTCAACAAGTAGGGATGTACACGGGTTTCCCGTGGGTACAGAAGTGCTATTCGTAAAATTCGCCTTTGAAATCAGAAAATTATTTTTCCTTATATTGTGGCAACCCTGCTTTTTAGATCCGTTTTAAACATGTTTATTTCGTTTTGTCTTTCTATATTTTCCCTACAAACGAAATTTCTTTGAAATCCGTTCAGCCAATACCTTCGAAATTAATAGTTACAGACAAATTATAACCACCATATTGTGGTAGCCCTGTTAAGTCGACCCGGTTGGAATATAATAATTTTGTTATTTATTTATATAAAGATTGTATACATCATATTTGGTTAAAATTCATTCCGTCAGTTCTCTCGTTTTTTTATGCCGTCTGAATAATGACTGAAGTGTTTTCCCAATTTGTTATTACTTCTTGATTTTATTATAATGTGTGACCACATGTGTATGAACAAGAAACAGAAAATGGAAGTAATTCAATCTGTATTCAGACGGCTTAGAAAAACCGCATTTTTACCGTAACATGTTATCCATAATAATTCTTAAAAATTCGGTTCCCATAGGAAAAGATGAATTTCTAATACCTCGAGTTCTCTCGAAAGCATCTTCATCAATCTCCATACTACTTCTTTAACGGCCATCCCTTTCACTACTGGGCAGTGTCGTAAATTATCCTCTCAGCAAATCAGGTCCTCTGGGGCTGTTTTTTTCGTCTTAGTTTTCAGAATTTACTCAAAATACCTTCGCCCCCACGGAAGTCTTCCCTCAAGAAATTCACTCAACTGTGCGCCAATAAACAAGCGTTTCGTGGTGCATGCTACTTCCTTTATCTTTGTAAATCAAGTGTGGAATAAATCCAGCAGGTGCGTAAATGTGTGACACCTGCAATTTATGTTCTGCAATCTCGAGATTACCATCCACAAAGACTTATTTCGCCTATTTTTTTAATAAACGTTCTGGAGCAGCTGTAAAGAATGGAAATTAGTGTCAGCAGATGCGCTCATGATGACGTACACCGTGACTCCTTTAGTAGTTATGTGAATGCACTGTTGGCTTCTGAACCTCAATTCATGCATCCCCAGGTGGTTGCAAAGAGTTGAGATAGAAATGCGAGAGAGATTTAACCATGGAATGAATCTCTGTTTCTGGAAAGCATGAAACTTTAAATATCTTAAATGTTTGTGGTAAATTAGACCGTTTAACAAGAGTTTTAAATTAGCAAACATAGATTTATCTTCTTCAAAATTAATATGGAAAATTATTCTTTCAGTTTAATGGTTAAATCGCTCATTGGCGTGATAATTTAACCAAAAGGAAGCAGTGTAACTCTATATTTTTATCATACGGCTCTGAAAATTATTTGAAATTTTAAAGTAAAATCCTTTGTTTACATATATTGTGTGTATCATATAAATTTATTAATTTACTTATGAGTTGTACCTATAAGCCTGCCACTGGTAAAGTTGAGGTTGATCGCTTACTTTGTAGATATTGAGACTTTGAATCCGATAAAAGCATATGCTTTAGGTGCATAAGAGCATTCTATGGAGGACCGGTTATGTCCGCGCATTTTCTTTACAAACCCTTCATAGAAAGAGCAATTCAAACGATTTATGATCCAATCGAAAAGTATAATTTAAAATTACCTCTGATTTTGAGAGAAATTTTTCTCTCTCACTATATAGATCCCATTTATTTATTTGCTAAGAAATTCAAGAGTTACTAAAAATATTTAATGACGCAGCGAACGAAAAGATTCAAAATAAAGAATTAATTATCTGCGATTTCGCCACTTTCATCAGCTACCATGCAGTACCAATTTTAAATTAGAATTGTACGCAGTCTGCTCATTTTGTATTGATTTGGAAAGACGGAATATGCTCAATGCATGTCGAAGAGTATTTATTGGAATGCCATCAATGTGAGGACTAAGTATATGTATTGGTCAGTATCTATCATCCACTCAACGGCATTAGTTAAGCGACGCATAATATTCTTCGCATGTGGGATGCCTGATGAAAACTTAAAAATTTATATTAAATTTTATGTTTTTCTGACCTCTTTTCAGTGTTTCTAACAAAAAATCTGATGGATGAAGCAAATTCCGAGGGCGACGGCAGCCATATCTGTTTTCTTTTACCGGTTGTTGTCTATTGGCTAGTTTCTGGCTATCACCCATCACAGGTACCGTTATTCTCATAAGTTTAATTAACACTTTGTAGTCTCATCAAATTTTCTATTAGTTTGAGAATTTTTATTACATTATTCCCATCAGATATAATATATGGTAATCTAGGAATAAATTCCTTGAAAATGTCAAAGAAATTTTAACAATTTCATCAATATGATGAAAATATGAATTTTTTAGACAATTTTCTGCAGTACCAAAGCCAAAGTTGATAAATAAAACAAATCACGAAAAAGACAGTTTTTCTCCCTTACGAAGTTATACCGTGGGAGAGGTTCTCGTTACTAAGCTCGAATAGTCGCGTATACATTACACGAACCAAAAGAACAAAAAAACAGCAGCAGCATATCAAATCACTTTGCTCGCCGCAGTAAACGGCGAATAATAAAATGCGAGAACTGAGCATTCGTGTAATTGACGTACCTTATTAGGATTCTGCTCAAAAGATTGCATCTCGTCGGAAATCATCAAGAGTTGAGCTCGCCTCCGTTTCTTGTCCATCGTGGAACAGATGTCGCTTCATTATCCGTGGAGATTATTTGCAACTTCTGAAGTGACTTGAACCGTTCAGAGCAGCTTTCCAACGAAGCAGTCTTCGCTCTCAAAAACTCTGTTATTATTTTTTATTGTTATGGTACGTTTAACTGTATAAATGACGCAAAGAAAAAATGTGATATCAGGTACCAAAATAACTAAATAACGTTCTGCGAGTCTAAATTTACAATAGCCTCAAATCGCTGTATAATATTTGTGACGCAATTAAATAAACACTCAGATCAAGAACTATCGCGTTTCTGGGTAACATGTTGTGGTAACAGGAGCGTAGTCTTTGAGAATCCCTTCAACAAATTACCCTTTCGTTGCATAGCTTATCTTGTAAAGCCCAAGTGGAAACATATTTATGCTCTATTTTAGCCTTCCGGATAAATAAGTCTTTTACTGTATATTCTTTCCTTTCCGTTTTCGTTATTTCTCTCGCAGTATCAGGAAAGGTTAATTTTGACTTATTTGGTTTCAAATGTTTGTAAAAATTTTTAATTACCTCAAGTGTATAAAGACAAAAAAATCAAGGTTGTTTCTACAAAATTTTCCATAAATACATATATTTTTAGGCTGGTTTCCAAAGGAAACATGGCCTTATGAAATGGTCCTGTATGTGTGTGTCCCCTACTAACAACTTTTGAACCAATGGACCGATTTTCATGAAACTTGGTACTCGTACTGCCAGGGCCCACTTCCGGGCTATATTTTATTTGGCGAAGATTGAAGTCTCGGGTTCGATTCCAGGAACGTTTTTTTCCTATTTGTTTTACATAGGAAATCTCTAATCCATCGTGCAGAGATGTTTTTTTAATACATTAAAATAACTTAAAATTTTTATATCGGAGCGAGGTTTGTACTGTTTTAAGGGAAAAATAATTATGTAAATTCTAATTATTATCACCGAAATTTGATAATTGATCGTATTTTCTTGAATTTCTACTAAAACATAGCGTTTTAAATCGCATTTTATCGGATTGTTGCCATGGAGACGATTATTACCAAACTCGGCTTGAACATAGACGAGTGAACAAATGGGTTATTACCAGCTTTTATATTAACTTCGCTTTTTATATATATACTAGAGAGATTCCCGTTAAAATTTAACGGTAAAGTTTTTTGTGAAATAAAAAATGAACAAATATACCTAGACTTTTTTGGATGGCAAGAAAAGAAACTTTCGTTCGTTGTTTCAAGTTTCGAATTTCTACGATGATTTTAAGTACCTAATTTTAATATGCGAATGATTAATGTTCTACATTCGAATGTATTCCTACTCGTAAATAACGCAACGAATGTTGTTTATATTGATTGCTATGAAAAGAATTTCTCTCTCCTCTCTCTCTCGTACTAATTGTAAGAGCATTCAAAGCACGCTTTCATCCATAAGGATTGAAATAACAATAGGATTTCAACACTGTAATTGGTTGACAAGGCAATATCCCAATTAAATGCCAAGATTTCCACAAAATATGTGAATCAAACGTTTAACATGAGAAATTTCGAACTGTAGGCGGAAAAAATAAACAATAAGAAACTTCATAGTTTTTTATTTTAAATGGGCTAGATCCGAAGATCATAGGTTAATTTTTTCTAATTTAGATCTCAAAAAGAATAAAAGACAAAAAGTCGGTGTTTACGTGTTATCATATGGGAAATGGAAATGCCTACCTTGGAATTGAACCTAGGACTTTTTTGGAGATTTCTTTTCGTCATCATATTACAATGTGTGAATCAATCATTCATGCCAAATATCAAAAATGTATCTTGTACCATTATCGAGTTATTCGCATTTTTATAGAGTGACAAAGGGAGCCACAAAGGGACAGAAGTAGCCTTTTATTATTGTTAGATTAGACTGGCGTAATTGACCGCCAAATATGAAGGGTATATGCAGATTATGTATTAAAATTAAGGTACTTCCCATTCATCCTCCCTTTCTCTCTGCCTCCCTCCCATTCTCTTCCCTCCCTCTCCCCCTATTGTCTCTCCATCCCTCTCCCCTTATTCTCTCTCCCTCGTATTATTCCTCTCTCTTCTTCTCATTCTCCATCTCTCTCTCCCTCTTATTCTTCACCCTCTTTTCTTCTCAGCCTCTATCTTCCTCCCACACATTCTCCTCCCTTTCCGTTAAAATTTAATTAGTTTTATTTGGAGGAAGTGCAAAATAGCGCCACAAACGGACAGTCATTTCTTTAATTACCATGTCAACCTTAAATAAAAAATTCTGATTAGCTCATTATATGAATTTCCCCAAAATGCGTTTTAGTAGCTTGACATTCAGACAACGGACTGAAAACTTAGCCTTTTATTATTATTTTTGTGATTCTTTGAATCTTTTAAACCTCTCTTTCTCTCCCTATTTCCCAAACCATCCTCAAGTCCTCCATTCTTCTACCTACCACAATCCTTCACGCTATAAATATTTTACATGCTCGGTTTGTTTATTAGAACGTCCAGGAAATACCTCCGATTTCAATAATATTGAATTTAGCTCATAACGATTTTAGTCTTTTTAATAGTATTTCAGGATTTTAGGTATGCTTTCTAGTAAATAATGCAAAAAATGTTGTTTACCTTTATTGCTATGAAAATATTTCCCCTCTCATTTTGTCTAAAAGCCTTCAAAGCACGCTTAAACCCACAAGGATTGAAATAACAATAGGATTTCGAGGTTTAACAACGCAATTGGTAGGCATGGTATCATCCCTTTAAATGGCAAGATTTCCCAAAAATATACGATTTAAACGTTTAACATGAGGAATTTCAAACTCTAGACGAAAAATCTGATGTGGCCACCACATCACTTTCTCCATATCTGTAATATTTCTAAAAATTCCAAACTGGTTAAATAATAATAAATAGTTTAAGAACCTGCGAGAATATTTTAGACTTACAAGGAACAGAAATAAACTCAAACCATAGCCTTCTGACATTGGATATAGCCACACAAAACTCCAACAATTAAGAAAAGAAAAAGGAGCGTTACTTAGACGTAACTAAGCGTCAATTGTTAACAATAGTCGTTGGTAGGTGGCGTGGTGGTGGCAGCTAAAATATAAGATATCTCTTAAACAATGCATTATATGGAAAATTGTTTCAAACATAGGTTGTAGAAAATTAAATTTCCTACAGCTATTATTCCAGTACATTTTTACATATATCAATTATTAAAGCAAATATTTCAAAATAACGGATAAGTGACAGGAGTAAACACCCACTTGCGGTTGACCAATTTTTACCAAAAACTAATCAATTCTTGCGACTGTCATAAAAATGTTAAATATAAAATTTGGTGTTGACCTGATTAATAGTTTTTGAGTTAGAGCACCCACAAAAAGCTATCACACAGACATCGAGAAAATGGTCAAAACGTGTTCAGGGGACCTCAAAACGTATATTTCCGTTGAAATCTCGAAGTCGATTTTTTTCAACAATACAATACTTTCCCCTATACTACGTATATGGAGAAAGTAAAAAGAAGATAAGACTGCACGTCAAAGTTTTTGTCTTGCAGCTCCTTTTATTCATATACAGAAGCTACGTCCTCTTCCTCCTTCACCATTTCTGCTCATTCCCCATTCTATTTTTCTTCCTTCCTCGAATTACTTAATAGATTCAGTGAATAAGTTATACCATGTATAAAAGTCAGATCCGTGTTAAAGCACTAAATTGGTGCATTTATTATGAGGCCAAGAATAGAATTCAACAATTGGGACAACAGTGGCCCAATATAAACAAAATGCGTGAAAACGTGAAAAATCGTATTAAAACGTAATTTTTGGAGATTTACGAATGAGATTTTAATTCTCTTCGCATAACTAAGTTAAATACCGTATCCTTGAGATATTTTGAAATGTAAACGAGAACGTTTTGCATATCAAGGAATGGCTTTTTGCGTGATTCGTATATGCGATGCGAATTTATAACTCGGGTAAATTATAAGATGTATTGCAAAAACCTATGAAAATAAATATAAAAATAGTTAATTACCAAAATGTCAATGTGAAGTTAACTGAAAAGAAATTAATGAAAAACATGATGGACGGACGGACGGATATCACGAAGATAATAGAGCTTTTCAGCATTGACGAAAAGCACTAAAAAGCTTAAAATTTTCCAATAAATGTGATTTAAACGTATAACTTGAGCGATTTCGAACCAAAGGCAAAAGTCGACGATAGTAATAACTATCTATGTTTATTTTTCTTTAAAATGGTTCCCGTCTAAAGATCGTATGTCAATTACTTCTTATTTAAATTTGTAAAAGAAAAAAGCCTGCAAGTGAAAAAAAGGTATTTTTAAGTGTTCCCTTATGGGGATATATAGAGCGTTCCAAAGGACCAACGGTCGGACGGATCAACGGACAGAATAAGGATATTATGTATATAATAATGCGTAGGCAGTGAAAGCACAATAAACCTCGGCAAAGTTTTAGAAAAATATAGCGACGAGGATAATTTTGTAATTAACGAATCGATAAATGGACTTGAGTGGATGAGTTCGATAATAAGGTTTTTATATTTATAGCATGATGTGATTTTTTTAAATTTAACATTAGGATAATATTTATTTAACTATTTTATAGATCGGTTTTTAATTATGAATGATAAATCCATTTTTATGAGAATGTATAACACACAGAAAAATTGGCTAATAGTTATTCATTTTTTAATTTCTCGTTCCGTGATACTTTTAATTATTTTATTATCTTAATGAAGGAGTTTTTATGCTTGCCATAAGGCAGGAATACAATCAATGAACTATATGACTATGTAGTTCCTTTTTATTATTATTAGAATTAACTTTCGGTGAATAGGCACTGTCGACTGCTTTGTAACCAAAATGCGTATATGATTTTTACAACTTTTTAGAGATATTGGAACTGATTAATTGTCTGTTTTTTACTTCAGTTTCCGGTAAGTTTCTTCTAATTAGCCGATAATTTAAAAAAAAAATAATTTATACCATACTTTCTTTTATAATCATTGGTTGCTGTGATGATTGGTTTATTTTGTATTACCACGAAATTTGTTTGAAATTTGTTTGTTGTCACCCGATTCTTTTCCTCCAGCGCATTCCAGCCATTTATTCAGGTGAATTCATTCTACCATTTTAACTCTTGTCTACACACCGGTCGTTCAAATTCAGCCATAACGACAAGAAATAAACTTAGCATTTTATGCCTCAAAGTTCTTTATAATCTACTCTACTTCTGAGTACGAATTATCAATTCATTCACACAGAAGTATAAGTAGTACTTTATTTACAATGCCATTCTCTATATAAAACTATCCGTAATAGTATCATTATTAAAACATTAATTTGCTCTTTTAGTTTTATAGTTGAACTATTTCACTTCCTAATATAATGCTTTTAAACTTATTTTTTATTTCTATCGAAGAGATATGGGACTGATTTATCACAATTTTTCAGTTGTTTGAATGCCATTATCCTTTCATACCTTCCTTATATGCCTCTCATATGTCGTGGTCATTTCAATGTTTGTGAATTCATACATTTACAATGTAAATCCGTTGCTATAACGATGAATCATGTGATAGTGTAGCAGGTGAGTGTATTCCATTTGAAGATTAAAATTATGATGCCAACTGCGCCATTTGTCGTAAGCTATTCTTTGGATACTGAAAAGTTGATAATATCTTCCATTCTATTAGAGAGTTTCCCACAGTACAGTCCAGCATACTTCCAGGGCAAGGGATGAAGTAAAGCATTGACCAGTAACATCAATATCCGGGAATATCCCCTAACGAGCAACAGCGAGACGTCCTCAATTGCGTGCGTTACCATGACCACGTCACACACCATCTCTGTAAGTGCACTCCTCTCCCATATGCCATTCGCTCACATTAAAAGCCAAGATGTCCACTCTCAGGAGTGACAGTTTAAAAAATTCCACCTTTCGGGGAACACCGTACGTGGCTCCAACTCATAGAGGCAAACCTGTATTCGAGATGGAGGTTGTTATGCACTTCTTTTATTTAAACCCTGTTCTCCCAATAACTCACAGTCGGAGGTTTTTAATTGTCCCCCAGGATTCGCGGAAACTTTGACCCTGTGACCAAATCACCGACGCGTAAACCTGCAAGGTCAATGACGACATCCGGGTATACAACCGTAAACTCTGTCCTCGCTATCCAAAGTCAAAGGTTCACAAAAATAATGCGTTAAGAAGAGTGAACCCTGAAAGCTGTGTTCCGAGTGTCATACAAGACAATAAATATAAAGTCAAAACATTTTATGAGTTTTTAACTACAATATATGCTTCTTTATGTGTCACGACAAGACATCCGGAGTATTTTATTGTCAAATGAAGGTAAATATTATCCCAAATCATCCTTTAGTGGTTACTTATTACTTTTAATGATATAGTAGAGAATATATTAATAATTAAAATAATTAATTTTTCGAAATAACCCCCATGTATTTTCATCCTTTTATAATAATTTTACTCCTAAATAATGAATGGAAGTATTTATCTAAGTATCTGTAAAAATCGCGGTTACTCAGAACTTAATTTCAAATAGTTGTTAATGGGGGTATTTAATCTGAATAAATTGTGAATTAGATTAAATACAATTGGCATCAATTACAATATAAAGAATTTTACCTGATGGCGTATTTTAGCTAAAATAGAATGGATGGCAATATAAGCGTCCATTGTAGTTAGGAAAAATCAAATAAATTACATCAACTTGCTGGAAAGCAATCTATTAAGCGTAGGCGAGGTTATCTTGAAAAAGCAGATGTACGCAATCTCCTGTCACTGTTCGCGACCGCCGTTTAGATTAGACTTCCACAAAAAATTAATTTCCATCTTTTATTTGTAATGACGATTGAGACGACGAAAAGAAGAATATTCATTTTATTGGGACCCGTTTCTTTTTTTAAGTTCCAATCACCCGTGTAAAACGAAACGAAAACTGGAAAAGAAAGCAAAAATATCTCCCTGCTCTCTTTACTTTCTTTCTTATTCTCGTTTCCGCCAGAAGAGCGTAAGTAAAAAAACGAACCTCATTCTATAGATGTAATGAAAACGAAGTGTGAGGAGAGGAGAGGAGATGCGAGAGGAGGAGATGAAGGTCGCATGCTCCCCTTTCCTATCTAGAGTGGTCGATTTTAAGGCCGATGTCACCGGTGGAAATGGGTCTTCCCACGCACAGGGCTTTGCCCACATGTCCTTGAAATTCCCGACCTCCCCTCGTCCACACCCCGTGTGTAGCGTATCGCGAGGTGACAAGGATTTCTCGCGTCCGATTCTTAACTCCCAAACGTCTTCCCGCAGCTTAGTGAGGAAACCAGTTTGGAGGGTTTCTCCTGGATTTTCTCATCGGCGATAAAAACGTCCGCGTGCGTAAAAAGCGGAAAGGCTGGTTTTTTTGACAGTGGGGAAAAGGAGTCCCACAGGCAAAAGAAAGCTAACGGCACACGAATAATTATGCCGCATTGAAGGAAAAACTTAACGTGCTCATTTCGTGCGACGTCTTGTTATTCTCAAACGCCAATAGCATTCAGTTAACCCTCCAGTACTCGCGCGGGTTTTTCAAACAAGAGTGCTCGCGCGGGGTAGATTTTAACCCCGTTTGACTTACATTGAAAATGCATGCCAAATGTAGTTCACTCTTCAACAAAAAATGACAAATATATATCTAATTTAATAGAAACACAACAGGTAGTTTTTAAGAATATTTTATAATATTATTTTGAAATAAATATTGAAAAATCTTAAGTCAATATTCCTATAAGGTCAAAAATAGCGAACATATATTTTTGGCATGGGAAAACAAAATACAAAATTAAATTTGGTGAAAAGTGATAAATTAGAATTACTTTCTATTATAAATGTATAATAAATACATAAAAGTTTATAAAAGTGCAATTGTAATAATTTTAATATTTTTCAAAAGAGTTGTCATTTTGTCAGATGTTTCATACACATCTATTTTTCTCAGATGTCTCAGAATTTTTTTCAGATGTTTCAGAATTTTTTTCAGATGTCTCATACACAACCACAAGGTATACATTAATTAATGCGAGACAGTTAGTGTATAAAACTTTAAATATTTACTATCAATAATATTGCATGTGGAGAGAGAAAGTGAAAAGAGCATAAGTTCCTTTCCACATCTCAGAAATTATAGGTATCGATTAAAATTTATTAAGTGAGGAACAGAAACATGAAAAAACTGCAAATTGTTGCATTAAAAGCTAATTCACCAAAACAGCAATAATATTTTCCACACAAGGAGATACATCACAGACGTTCGTCTCAGATCACCGTGCGCCGTCTAAGAAAAAACGTCCTTACTCAAAAACGGTCGACACAATACTAGAAATGTTTGCCTAAAAACCTTCCACACACGTGTCATTCCAGCTACTGAAGAGGAGACAGAGAAAAACGAACGGGAGGGAAACCATCAAAATGTGAGGGGTGGGGTAGAAATCTACCCCGCGCGAATACCGGAGGGTTAAGTTGGGAATCATGTCTTCATATCTCTCCGCCGAACAAGTAGAGCGAATTATATGGGGCGTTTTTCGGAATTTGCGGAAAAATGATTTTTTAACGGGCGAAATGATTTATTCCGAGACAGGCGATGTATCTGGATTTTATGATCAGGTAAAAAGTTGCCGGTGGAGAGACGAAGAGAGATGGCACATTTTTTATCTAAATGAGCTGTGACTATTCTCTTTTTAGACTAAAAAGTAACTTAAGTCCATTCCTGTGCTTATACTACGTAGCTCAAAAAACCTAAACTGGAAGATTATAAAACATTCTCCCGTCGCCGACCACCCATCCTCTTCTCTCGCATCGGTTAACGCCACTTGTTTAAGTGACGGCGGCCCGCAAAAGCTGCCCAAAACATAGTCATCATCTTCGATGATCTTACTCGAAAACGGGATGAGTTTTCTCATGGCGTGTTCACCAATTTCATGGCGTGTTCACCAATTTCATGGCATCGCTTACTATAAAACCAAAAAATGATGGAGATTTGTGCACGGAAACTTTTTGTGAACCGTTTCGATCCTATGTGCGTAAATTAAACGAAACAAGAAGGAAAATTATGCTCCGTAAATGGAATACATAGAGATTTTAATGGCGGTCTTTATGGGAAATACGTATAAAACGGCATCAAACAATCTGGAGGTTCTTGAATTTTTATCGCCAAACCTATAAGTCGTAATCATATAGTCACGCGTTTTTTGTGGTAAATATTCTCCTCTATTCGAATAAATTTTTAATCCATAAAATAATAATCATATAAGAGCTTGGGGGGGGGGAAATATGGTTTTTTTAATTCTTGTTTGGTCGATAGAATCGTCAAATCGACCGGTGTAGTATATGATAATATGCTTGGGATTTTCCCGAATTTTTATCTCCGAAACTATAACTCGTAACGATGTGGTCTCGCAGACTTTTTTCTGCTAAATGTTAACCTCTATCAGAATAAATTTTTTAACATATGTCTCACTGATTATTTAAGAGCTAAGGAGAGATAGATGTGGTATTTAATTGTTGCTTGGCGGATGCCATTAACTAAATACAAGTATAAGTTTATTTATGTGCTTATGTAAAGTGTAAGTTCTAATTGACGGATACAGTTAAAAATTATAATACGGCGACAAATTTTAAGGGTCACGCATACTTAATTTAAACAAAATTCTTTCAGTGGATCAGGAGAAGAAATTCAAGAGAGACGGACGGACGGGCGGACGAGATGTTCCACTACTACCGCTTTACAGGTAAAGGACGCCTAAATACTATCAAAATAGATGGGACGGTTTATTTTTTTATGAAGTTGGGGACTGGTTATTTCCATTTATGTACAAGACGAATTCTAAGATCATTCATTCATTTTCTTGTTAAATTTTAATTCGGCATAAGCGTGCACGAATTTTCGTGTCTCTCTGAAATATTGGTGTTGTTTACAGCTATTGCGTCATCGTCGCATTTAGCTGAGTATATAGGAAAGGAATGTGCTTATATGTCTTCGTGTCGCCTTCAGTTTCAATATTCATATGTGTACAATGCGGAACAAATGTTATTTACATCACTTTTAGCGCGCAAGAAGTCAAGTTATTTTTTAACATGCCTGTCATAACTACTGATTCTGAAGTGACCTTAGTCTGGTAAAAGTTTTTAAAAAGTGCAAATAAATTATGAATCCATTTTTATCGTGATCTGACATTTTTTAAATTTACTTCTACATTAAGAATGTCTCTCATTTTCTAGATCTCCATCATTTATTCATTCATTTATTTGTTGCAGATTTTTGAAAAATCGCAAATGCTATTCTAACTGATATTTTTGTGAGGAATACTGAAAAAATCAATGAAAACAAATACAAATGACTATAACATTTTAAAAAAAATTCCGCGCCTCATATACTTTGAAACTCAAAAATTACACTTCTATAAAAGAACCAATGAAAAAATCCGCATTTACGTTAAATTCATTCGCATTTGATACAAAGAACAATGTTTCAATAAAATTTCTACTTTAATAAAATTAAAAACGTACCAGGCTATATTCTATTATATTTTCTATTTGAAGATGAAAATATACCAAATTAGTGTTACATTCTTCATACGCAGCGTAGGAGAAAGTATTGTTTTCGTGAAAAAATCTAATTCGAGATTTCAACGGAAATACACGTTTTAAGATCTCCTGAATACGTTTTCACTATTTTCTCGATGGTTTCTGCGTGACTGAGTGTATGAGATAGGAATTTTGTGCGCCCTCTAACTCAAAAACTACTCAATAAATCAGCACGAAAACTTTTAATTAAAAATAGCTAATTATAAAATCTAGGTCTGATTAGGTTTTGCTAAAAATTGGTAAACCGAAAGTGGAGATAAACTCTTGACGTTTTTCCGTTTTTTCAAAACACCTCCTTTGGAATATGATTAATGTAAATATTTGTTACTATTAAAGTTGTAGACAATATAGTTTTCAACAAGCCTTGTTTGACACATTTTTTCATAAAACGGATCGCGTAGGAAATATGTTGATTACTTGTCTGAGTTTATGTTAAGTACGTTGCTAAGTGATTCCTTAGTGTCCGTTGCTAGATCAAATTCTGCAATTGCTGATACCTGCGCCGCCAAGGGTAATTTTCTTGCGATCAAATTTCTTGTAAATATAGACACCGTTGCGGTAATTTTAATATCGCGCCGATATTTTCTCCATAACAAAAAATAACAATTTCGTTTACTTATTTTTTCAATGTAAAAGTTTATTCAAAGTATTTTTCATTGTGAAACTTAATCAAAGTGTTTAAAAATTATTCACGACCGTTATTTTTGATAGTTATTCTTGAGATCACTCTTGTCGAGAGAACCTTGTAATTATTTATTGCAATCATACTCTTGACTCACTACGGAGAAAACCATGTGCCTATTTTTTACGACATTTTACAACGAATTTTTATATGGGATTTGATAATATAATTAGAATTTTTTAATTAAATAATCGTCGCAACTAAATCTATTATTGTAGCATTGGTGAAAAAATGTATTTGTCATTTTGAAAATAAATGTCGTTGAGAGGGTTTAATAATTGAACAAATTTTTAAATAAATTAAATTTCATCCCGAATCGTTTGATGAAGATTTTTACTTCTCATTATTTATAACAACTTCCTGAACTTTCTCGAGTGGACTTACGTGGAATGAACGGAATGCCGTCAGCTTCTCAATGTCATCTTTGTAAGTGAGAGAACCTGTGTCCACCGTGACTGAAGGTGCACGAGAAGGGATAGCGAATGCAGAAATACGTGGAATTTATATTAGCTAAACGACAAGGAGGAATATTTAGAAAGGGCTGGGTGGAGGGGTGAAAGAAAATGATTTTCTACTAAGGGCTGAAGCCAGCGGGGACTTCGTGGTTACTGCTTAGCGCGGTCAGAGGTCATACGAAAAAGAGACTCCGCGTCTTGTTGGCACCACTTCTTGGGATGGCAAGGGTCATTCCCATGCCATTCGGGCATCGGTTAAATCTTCGGACGATCCAGTGGTTTTTATAAAACGGAACCGGTACTGCATGCCATCTCTGTGGTCATCTGTGCGTGTACTTATTCATACACATAGTCCTGGAGGAGATGGCACAGCAAAGAGTAGGGATAAACTTGTGTGAATGGCCCAGACCATTATGGGCTCTGCTTGCGTCATCCGGTGACCCGGCAATAAAAAATGCATATTGGTCGCAGATGGTGAAATAATGCATTATTCTATTTAACTTTCTTTAAGCATGCCTAAAAATCTTAAATAAAATATTTTTTTTTTCATTCAGAGTTACTTTTCTCCATAGGATTGCGCATATCATTAGAATGCATTTACTACTTTTTCAATGTTTACTTTTGAAACTAACTTAGCACTGTTTTCTCCTATTTTATGCCATCGAAGATAAATTTCTTCGCCAAGAATGTAAGATATAAATTAACTTTCTCTAATTTCACATTAGTTTTTTATTCCTTGTTTTGATTAACGATCTATATGCAGAGTACTTCCGAAGTTAATAAGAAAGGAAGTTTTTATTTCTTTGCTGTAATTCGATAATTATGGAGTGGTAATGTTGGAAAATTATTTTGAAACGATAAAATAATGTGGGACTCTAAATGCTAAATACAAAGGTAAAAACTTTGCTGAAAACAATTCAAGGATTCTTATTAAGCTGATTACTATACGAGTAGCCTAAACTAAATATAGGTATTTTTCCGAGCTTACTTTTGCTAATAATTTTTCCAGTGAAACAGATTGAAATATTTTTGGTAAGATTATATCATGCTCACTGATTTTTGGTAAGATTATATCATGTTCACTAAATCGCAGTAATGGATAATTTCCCACAGTACATCTTTAATCCAATTCTTCAAACAATTTTCTGTTGGAATCATAAAATATAGTTCCCCAAGAATCTATCCGTCTGTCTGTCTGTCAGTCACGCTTTGCATCTCAAGAGCTGTATGTTGTAGAGAAATACGGTAAATTCCATAATATTTCTACTATCAAAGAGACTTCAGAAAAACTATTTCCTTTTTCATAGATCATTTTAAAACAAATTGGCGGCCGTTGAAAATATTTAAAATATTTATGTATCGGAAACGGTAGGTCGGTGTAAAGAAACTTTTTGAAAAAAATGTACTTTAATAAGAGCACTCCCGAAAAATTATATTCAGCTTAGTGGGGAAAAATGCGAGGTGCGTAGCGCCGAGGTTACTGGAGCGAGCAGAGAGCGGGGTTGTCGAGCGTAGGGGCAGGGTCTCTAGTTATGATTATTTTCTGTTAAGTAATGAAAGCTGTTATTTTATTTTTTGATAGTTAAAATTCTTTGAATTTTCTCATCCTCTGCATCCCTCAGTACAGCCCTCATAGAACTAATTGTGAGACGTTATATTTGTTAGTCTAATAAAAATATTTTATAGATGTTTAGTTATAAAATTGCGAACAGAACTTTGTACTAAGGAACGCAAATCGAGCAATTTTTCCAACAGTTTCTACAGAGTGGTCTCAGATCAATTTACCGGCGATGCAAGAAATGGCAAAAATAACTAAGAAATCCAGAAGCCAAACCACTAAATTTGCATATGCAATCAATGAAAGAATGATCCCTCTAGCCGTAGACCTTTTTCCCATAGGTTTACCTAACGCCACAATAGGCATGCCCAACTTAATTTGTAGTAGGAATATTTTGGTGCGTAGATCTTCCTGCCAACTATTGGTCTGCTGAATTGTGGTTAGTATGAACTAGTAGATCCACATTTAAATGGTTTCTACAATTTATTTTCCTCGTTCGCAAAAATAACTAAATAAACCATGATGGAATTTTTAAATCATAAAGTGAGAATAACCAGGAAATGTTTCTGATTTCAAACATTATTTCTCCAGCTTAATAAATGGCATCATAGATCACAAATACCCTGAAATTTTCAGTCTTATATCTCACTGTTTACTTGCTATTTTTATTTAACTGATTGGACAGACAAAGCTAAAACATAAGCTTGTTGATAAAATGAAACATGCTAATAAAAAGCATTTTATGGTAAAAAAATTGAAGAATTGCACTTTTTTTCTGGAGGAAAGAAATATGTCAAAAAATGTACTGGCATAAAAATTGTTATAAACAAATAAATGCAAATACAAAAATATGTATGTTCCTAATCACTCCTACAGCTGATGCGACCTTGTTGTAAAGAACTCTCTAACGAGGCTGTTTACTTATTCTCCTTGTTATATGATTGAGGAACTGAGGGTGGAACCCTAAGACTTAAGAGAGGTAAGCTTTCTCAAATAACTCTCTATAGCGCAATTTTATTTACGCTTTACTTGAACTGTTTTATAATATAAAATGCAGTCCAAATCTCAGATATTTTTGTCGAAAAGCATAAGTACTTAAAAGTTTTAATATTTCGTTTTGGAATAAAGGTTTCGTTAAATTAAATTTGATAAAAATTATATTTTAATTGGCCGACCGTTTAAATTTTCCACATCTTTGTGCTTGACGTGATGTTTTTGAAACGGGAATTTTCATGAATTTTGTTTTTCCGGAAAATTCATGCCCACCATCTGTGGTGCTAATGTTCTTCTTCGTCATATTTAATTTCAAGTTCCGAGCGAGTAAATAATTTTCGAATTTTTTGGCCTCCTAAAGAATTATTATTACCACAGAAAATTAAGCAATTTCGCCGAAGGAAGTCTATTCTTTAAGAGATAATGCGGAATATTACATTTCCTGCCTCTTTGTGGTCATTCCGTTAATTTTATGGCCTCCTGGCGGAAATAAATGCTGGGAAGGGAATAAAAGACGGCTAGCGGTTTACTTAGGCAAGAATGCAAAAAAGCGATTTAAATAGATCGATCCTCACCGTTGATGTTCTCTGTGCACTTGAGTAGGTCCTCCCGGAATGCGGGCGTCTTCTTAGGGCAGCGGCATGTGCACCGGCCCCCAAATCCCCCGAGGCTTGGGTTGCCCGAGCTCTCCCCCCGAGAACCCCCGGCCTTCCTGCAAAGTTCCTCGCCGCACGATCCATGCTGACCACCTGTAGAGCGTGAGGGGGTGGTGAAGATTAGACACGGTTTCCAAAATGCGCGGACCAGTGATCCCTCTTCTCATCACATCCCTGAGGTAATTCTTTCGTTGTTTGGGTGTGCCAGAGCGTGAAAGTCACACATCTAATTCAATTGTGTCCCTTACGTGAGGCCGAAAACACCGTTCGTTGTTCTCTCCCCGGTCGTTCAAGTCTCCAAATGGTTTATATCGATACGCGAAAGAATCACTTGTTTCAGAGAACATTTGGTTAATTTAATCTGAATGTTTATTTTAAATGATAATAATAATTGAAATAATGATAAATAATTAATTTATTAAATAAAGAAATTTCTCAATTAATATTCCGCTCGGAGCAAATTCTAACAAAAATATACTTAGCAATTATTTATTTTATAGCAATAGAATCTTATCGGAGTTTATTTTACTTCATGACATTTATTCGTACTTCCTTGTCAATAGCGAGAGCAAAGACCGTAGAACTTAACGTAATGAGTCTAATGCGTCTTAAACTCGATATTTTATATATATATATATATATACCGTTACACTTATATGCAACTGGCTAATTTAATACCTTTTGAATAATTTTCCAACAAATTTTGGCTATATAAATAACCAAAGTAACCAAGTATCAAATTCTAATAGAGCTTCATTAATCCACCAAAATAGAAACAAATTTAAAGTATGATTTCGCTTAAAACAATTTCTCAATGTGATATGATCGGCTAAAGCGCACAAGTCTACGGGTAACATGGATGGACATGATGAATTAATGAATTCTGGTTCATAATATTACTTATTTTTAGTATTTTCCATTGCAAAGACATTTTTGTGATTTTATCGAAGCCTATTGCTTCCCTTGTTGATAAATGTAAGTATAAGCGTATTAGAACGTCATATAAAGTTGTAATGTAGAATATTGAATTAAATTAGTACTTCAAAAACGTTAATTAATCTACTGAAATTGGATGACATGGCTACAGAGCCATTACAGGTAGGGATAAGATTGAAACTGATAAATTTACTTGCACGTTGTCCTCTTGTTCTATTTTTGAGACAAACTAATTTGCAAAATTAAAACAATTTCAAAGATTTTCAATAACGCGTTCTTCATTCATGTGATTTCACCTTACGGTCGATCTTGGGGTTTATGACCGATTGTCATGTTACCCGGAGATTAAAGTGGCGACTGTTTTATGGCCGCTTGACCGATATTGAACGCCTCACGAAAACGTATCCGCTGCGATAATTTGAGAAAGATGAAAAGAGAGAAAGATGGAAGGGGAAGAGCATGCAACGGAAGACGAGCGTGCGCTTCATCCTGATCGACACACCGCTATTTAATTTTCGCCCTCGAGGAAAATGGAAAATCTCCCAATTTACTTCCATAATTACGTGTCGTCCGCAGAAATACCCACCAGCATCCCAGAAGGCGTCTCCTTCGCTGAGTCTTCGGATGGCCACAGGTGAATTTACTCTGCTCCCTTCCGAGAGCCTCCACTGTGGTCTGGCGTGCAGTAGTGTCGTCGCTAAGTGAAGAAAGATCAAGAGGGCAAAGGACGGAGAAATAGGACCGCTCCATGAGGGCAATGATGCCATAATCACGCAGATTTAAACGCTTGGTCGCGTGGAAGAAATCGGCAAGAGATCCTGCAAGAGAAAAAAAGGAATCGTTAAAATGCTAAGATGAAGATCTCCTGCAGTCACTTCACAAATCAGTGCAAGGAGCGAGAGATCGAATTCGATTTTATGAAGGCAAGCAGTAAAAATTTTATTTTGATGCTAGTCGCATGATGATGAACATGAAATAATATATTTATGCGTTACACGAAAAAGAAGATCAATATATGGAGCATCTAACAGCAAAATGTTATATCGAGTTTGATATTATCCTAATCTACCGTCATTCGAGCAAGATAAAAATTTTCGGGATGCGTGTTAAAATCAACAGTCATCGAATCCCCTCGCGGCATGTACATCTGCATCTACATATTACCCTGCAAGTCACCTTGACGGCGGATGGCAGGGGGTGCCGCGCACCAAGTTCCTAACTAATTATTATTCACTGTTACCTATTGTGGTCACGTATTGTCCTAGGGAAAAAGGACTCCTTATACCTCTCTGTCCTACTATCTATTTCGCGAATCTTGTCCTCATTATCCTTCCGTCCGATATACGTTGGTTGTCGAATAATATCCTTCATTTCATTTACGAATATCTCCGACCTATATTTATCTAGAAGTTTAAGTCTCGCCTGTAATCTACGATCTTTCAACGATGGCCAACTCAACTCTTCAATGAGTAACGTAACGCTCTGTTTTTTATCGTAATTCTTTTTCACGAATCTAGCTGCTCGCCGCTGTATTTTTTTCTAAATCCTTGATGAGTCCCCTCTGATATGGATTCCAAACCGCTGCTGCGTATTCCAGTTGAGGTCTAACCAAGGATAAATAACAAGATTCTCTCACCTTTTCCGTGCTTTTCCTGACTATTCTACACACAAAAGCCAACTTCTTATTTGCCGCACCTATCACTCGTCTTATGTGGGTGTCCCAAGACAGGTCACGATTCAAGGTTACCCCAAGGTATTTCACGGCTTCCGAAAATTCCGTAAGAAAAACCATACTCTTGACATGTGACTTATTCATGCTGTTGGAAGTTGAGGATAGCTTTGGTAACTATAAAGAGAAAAGTTCAAAAGTAAATTTATAAATCGAAAGATAAATATATATTTTTCAGTTGACCGTGTTCCCAAGACTAAAGCTGAGTTTTTTGCAAATAATTTTTGTTAAATGTGAAAATAACATCTATCGAGAATGTTTGTAATTAGTTCCGTTGTTTGTAAAACTGAAAGTAAATAAAGACAAGAAAAATATTCTTACATAATTACCAACATGATGGCTGAAATGTGCATTTATTTAACCGTTTTGTAGCTAAATGAGTAATTCTGATCATCAATTGTATTCCATCCATTATGAGAGCTCGATAATTCATTTCATTTTTGAGTTAGTGAGTCACGGATGTCATCCCAATGATTCCTGATTGTTACGCAGATTTTATTTCGACGCAGTTTCTTTTGGCAATGGCCTACGTGCTGCCCAATCATTCTCGTGCTTTAATTCTCACTTTTCTATGTGGAATGACACGTCCTCCACGCCCATGCCTCTTCTTCCTACCAGCGTCGCCTCTCTCTGTCCATAAAACTATGTACCGCCTGCGGCCTAAGATGACAATTAGTAGTGGACCGGAGAGCCACCGAATCCGGTTAAAAACAAACCCCAATCCAGTCAGATACAACCACCGGAGAGCGAGAGGAAAGGCTTAGGCCACCTACTTGTCTCTCTTTCTCTCTCCCTTCTTGTAGAAGGTACCTTTCAGCCCACACAAGAATATTTTTCATCTGTTCTTCCGTTCTGTGGGTTCATAATTAGGAGATTATAGGACGCGATCTCATACACGCAAAATCCACGAATCCATGACGAAAGAAGTTTTAGGTGATTTCGATGACACAATTATTTGTATGTTGATTTGGTTTGACGTTTACGTATCTGTGAGTATATGGCACAATTGCTCAAATCATCATTGGGGTACAGAAATTCAAAGAAGAGAAATTGCCTATGGAAAAATTCATGAAATAAAGCGAAACTTACAGATGAGGTCCAATATGAAAAATTACAATTATAAATCTCATTTTTTTAAATTGCCTATATTTCTAAAGAACTATTGGTAGTGTTAAAATTCCTACAGTATTTGCTATACCTTCAACGATGCGTTCCTCCACACTCATTTTAATATTTTTATTATTAACTTATGCTGTACATATTTACCGTGTACACCTCTTGAGATTTTTTGCATTATTTATGTTTTGCGATTACCATAAATAATACTTCATCTTTACTTCTAAAATTTTACTTAATTACAAACATTCACTTTTTTGTTGGTAATATGTATTTTACCACAAATTAATTCTGGAAGAAAATCCACGATAATATTTCCGTCGTTCTAATGTCTAAACCACAGCGAGATAGTGCCAACTCAAAGAAGATGTTTTGACCAAGAATGGAATCCATTTCTAATAAAAAGAAAACTTCTGAAACAAAATTTCATTGCATCCTAAAATAATTCCTTTTCTTAAATGACAACTGTAATTGGGAATTTTTTTAATACCTATCTTGAAACTATGATTTATTTTCTGTCCCTTCTGCTCTTCACCAGCAATATTTTAAGCCTATTGATCACGCTCATCTTCTTCATACTCATCCATTCCCTTATATTACTCGCTTTGTATATTTAAATAGGAGTCATTCATTTTAGAGTACATCGTACTTCACATGAAAAGCTTAAAATTTGAAAACTTTGCTGTTGACATGTTGATTGTTTATTTTATAAAACATTACTAATAAATAAATGGATTATGTTAATGATATTATTTAAGGACTTGATTTCCGCCATGAGTAGAATGTTTCAAAAAGACGTTATTGGCACACGCGGTGGCATGTAGTACCTTTAGCACATAAGAGAGTTAAAAGTCTAATTTGGTTCGCGGTTCTATGATGGAGCAAAAAAAGGGCACTAGTGATTTCAGGGCGAAAGTGATTTAAGAAGTAGATTCTGAGCATTTTAGATGTGGGCGTGGAAAAAAGATGCTCGTATACGACCGCTAAGGGAGATAGAAGATGACAAACAAGGAGGAGGGAACCATCGCAGGAGAAGAACTAGGCATTATGTTTCGTGTGAGAAAGAGATGAATGAAACGATTAGATGAAGCTCTTATTGGGAGAAATGGATTCTTAAGAGAAGCATTAGAAGGTCGAATGTGAGGAAAAAAGAAACAAAATGTTTTAAAATATAATTATGGTGTGCAGTCTGGCAAGAGCTAGATGAATAACAAATAAAGCAAAGGCATAATTGAAATCCATTTTTCAGCTATTACTTTTTTAGGTAGGTCTTCTTATAAACGATACCAGAGCAATATACGAAGCTACCCAAGTCATATATCTAGAAGGCTAGAATACTGCATACAGAGTGTAACAAAAATATGTACACACATTGTCTTATAGAATATCTATTCACGCATTATTGTTTGGATGAAAATTATAGCGACTCATAGTTGCATGACATGTAATTAAATGATGACTTCAGTCATAATGAAAAGCAAGAATTCAATACCCATAATTCACACATAATAAAAATGGCGGAGCATCATTTGACTTTCGAGCAAATAAAAACAATTTTGAAGTGGTACTAGAAATTTGAGAATGTGTGTGAGGTTCAAAGACAGTGGAGACATGATTTCAAAACTGAGCCACCAACACGAACCACAATTTCAAGAATTCGTGATAAATTCGAGACTTACGGTACCGTGCAAGACGTGTGCAGAGAACGATCTGGGAGACGTCGAACTTCAACGAATGCAGAAAATTCTGCTATGGTGTTAGAGCAATTTGAACGATCACCAAAAACGTCTGTAAGACGATGTGCTAATGTGACTGGAATCAGTAAAATGAGTATACACCGGATTCTCAAAACTGCTAAGTGGAAGTGTTATGTTCCAAGACTGTTACAGAAATTGTCTGAAAACGATCCTGACCGCAGATCTGAGTTCTGTAAGTGGTTTAAAATGAGAGTGACTGAGGATTCAAATTTTGTTCACAAGATTGTTTGGTCTGATGAAGCAACATTCAAAGTCAGTGGTACAGTTAACCGGCATAACTGCGTATACTAGTCATCAGAAAATCCACAAATTCATTTAGACAAGGCAGTGAATTTACCAGGTATTACATTTTGGTGTGGTGTGTCGTCCAGGGGTATTGTAGGGCCATACTTTTTCAAGGGGACTGTTACTTGTACTCAGTACCTTAACCTGCTTAAAGTATCCATTATGCCCAAAATTCAACAGCTTTATGAAGGAGAGGATTTTTTTTCAACAAGATGGGGCACCTCCACATTACCATCGTGATGTTAGGTTCTTTCTTGATAATAATTTCTCAGACCGGTGGTTATGTCGGAGAGGAAGTGTTGAGTACCCATCACGTTCACCTGATTTAACTCCACTTGACTTTTACTTGTGGGGTTACCTGAAGGGTAGAGTGTACTCAATGAAACCAGCAACGCTTCAGGAACTCGAGCAAAAAATCGAACAGTCATGTGCAGCCATTCCAGCGGATATCTTGGTGGACGTTTTTCAGTCGGTTGCTACCGTTGCCAACAATGCATTGAAGCTAATGGAGGTAATTTTGAACATCTGCGATAGTTAAAATTTTAATAAAAGCTTATTGATCCGCACACACCAAATATTGTTCATTTTTTTATTTTTAAAGGATTATTTTTTCAGCATTAAAATGTGTATACAACTTTTTGGGACACCCTGTATTTACGAATTGTTTGTCGATGTGCTTTTTAATCTAGATAAGCGGAAATTTACTCCCTTAAAATAGAGATGGCTGGAAGTTGAAGAGAAAATGAATTTTACAATTGATAACCTAACGATATGATAAGTATAGTTTGAGCACAAGAAGACGTACTGGGTGAACTTTACACATTGCAGGAAATTAAATATATTAGCACTTTTTAGACTTTAGATATAAATAATGCATATCTATGCACTTATAGACGCAAAGGTGGAGTTTATTTTTCTTGCCTTGATCATATCATAAGATAATTAGAATTATTTAAACTTAAAAAAGACTTTTTTCGCAATCTATAAGATGATAATGTTAATTACCATTATATCATTTCGTCGCAGCGTTTTATCCAGGCGATTAAATTAATTAAATTAAATGTACACATTAAATTGATTGGAATTTATTGAGTTATGGAACCATTAATACCTTATTGGTAATTTTATTGTTATAGGAAGTTAAATGGAGACCGTAAGCTGTAGGGGATTTGGATTGAATTTATGCTTCAATTAAAATAAATCAGTATTTGCTCGGTTAGGCAATAAAACTACCGCAAAATTTTGTCATATACAGATAATATGGTAGTTAGATATTTAGATGGTTAATTCTAAGTATTGAAGGTTTAAATTTTTATCCAGTATTCTCTTTCGTACAATTTCATGGCTATAAAGATGGGTTCCATCCTCATCATTTCATTTTTTCTCATCTTGCTATTTATGATACTTTTAATCTTTGTTATTGTGTCTATTCACTTTCTAAACAGTTATATTTTATTCTTATTTCGATTTACTATAAAATTAATAAACTCATTTTCATAAGCAAATATTTCAATCCCCTTGTACACGTATTTGATCGCTTTATTCACCACGTAATTCTTGATGGAATTATGTTCTAGATCTCTCTTTTAACCGGTTAGTGGTTCATACTCGAGTTAACTGTATTTATGAAAGTGAATGCAGATATTATTTCTCAATTGACGTCATAAATGACATCTGTTTTTTTAAACAGGTTTTGACTCATGCTCATCCCAATTAACAGACATACCTCGTTTTCCCCTGTTTGCGCCTCCGCCTTCTCCAAAATAATAAAACACTGAAAAAGGAGAAAGAGTCGTGGAGAAAGTTTTTACTTTCAACACAAAATGCTTCCATTTTTGCGAGAGAAAGATCCAGCGCTCAGAAGCTACGGATCGACACAAAATGGCCTTGTATGTGTCCTGTTATGTGTAAGTATCATGTGACGCATTAGATAGAGTTTTTTTAGTCTCATTAGTTAAAATTTCACTTAATGACTTTAACATTTTACTACCTTAAAATATTATTTCAATGGTTTTAGAATTATATTCACTTCACGTAAATTTGTTCATGAAGCCTTTACGCTGAAGCTCTCCATTTATTGAGTTTTAAATTTACTTCACTAAATCGCGACTCTTCATATTTTACACAATGTTTTATTTTGAAAAATGGCGGCGTTTGAAATTTAAGTGAATTTCTATTATTAATATGAGAAAAGTCTTAGGGATACGAATGGCAGCTTAGAAATTAAGAATGTTAATCGTCTGATGTGACAGCTTAGAAATTAAGAATGTTAATCGTCTGATGTAAGCTGATTTAATTTTATTACCAAAACTTACGTGACGTCATATTTTATGTAAAAGTAGCTGTATAAAATTTACATTTATATTATATTCAAGAACGAACCGAGTGTGAAGACAAAAAACTAATGTTTCTCCTTCAGTTTTCTCCAATATCCCATGTCTCCACAATATTAATATTTTTTCCATTGACGCCATTAATCGATACAAAAGTCTTCGAAGGTTGTTCAAGGTTGACGTTTACGCATCATTCCATCTAAACTTGAAAAAAATATATTAAGTGCATCCCGATCATAATAGTACGGAGAGAGCATTCGAAAAGAAGACTGTCCCAGTTATTCTTCTTCAATCATTTCGAGAGAAAGCGTTCATAATATGCGGGAAGAGATACAGATCTCTCCTCCCTCGATTGGCACTCTAGGGCCAAACGGATGATACTCATTCCAACTCGTCGGGAATCCTTGCAGAATTCCATCGAGATCGCTCCCGTTTAATTACTTTTCGGATTTGCCGCTGAAAGCTTGCTGTGATAGAGGCGCCGCCTTCTCCTAAAAAACTCGCTCCATCCGAGGGATAAAAAAATCCCAAAGTCAATAACCTACCGGTTCCCCGCCAGAGGGCGCACTTCTAAATGCGACGACTTCAAAGATCAGCTGGTCGGTCGAACGCAGCGAACCCTCGCCCTCAAATCCGACCCACGTGGCTTTCCACCTGCGAAGGTGACCTTGGTTCATTTTCGAAGTCGCTCGTAATTTTTTTTAACTGGCCTACCCCGCCGTTAGATACCCAAACCGGTAAACTTTAATGAATAATGTACTGCTGCGCTGATTAGATAGAATCCGAGACGCCGTTTGGAGATCTTGGAAGCATAATGCCCAGATTGGGCCAATGGACACGGACAGATGCTCAACACTTCGGCATTTTTTTTTCTTTCGTTCAAAACGTATAAATAATGCCCTCTTAAGTTTTGGGAAATGCTAAGTTGGAGACGCGTAATTATATCTGAAATAACTTTTTATCTTCCGTAATGTGTTCAAATATTGTTTCTTTTAAACAATATCTTTATAAATAATCATTTACGTTCTTTATGTCCCTGATATTAGTCTTGTATCCCCCTTAGATACATAATAGGTAGTCCAAATCAAGTTCAAAATCATTTAGACTATTTTCTCAGTTCTGTTTGTACCAGAAAGATACTGCGTCTTCCTAATTCTTTTGAAAACCATCAACCCTATAGCCCAGAAATGTCAAAATGGCGACTCTTTCTGTGCCTTACAGCAGCCCGCTTGATATTTTTTCTCAAAGTAATTGTTTGGAATTTCGTATAAATGCTTTATTACAACGGAAATGAGACGATGTATTTTTCATAGTCGCCGAATTTCAATAGAAGGCATTTTTCTAAATTAATTTTTAATTGCAAAACTGGCGTCAATCTTCTAGCTGAAGCCTATCGTTCCAGCTCTGGCCCCTATTAAAGAACTTTTCTAACATCCATTGCTTTAATGCGGCCCGGGCGCTTCTTTTTGTTTGACATGCCTGCTATAGCCTGTTCGAAACAACGGATTATGTTGGTTACAAAATCCACGCTAATTGAGGATAGTATAACTTGGTTAATGATGTTTTCTGTAATTATGAATATGGTTCGACCTAAAGAGACTTCATGTGAGTCTCGAAGGGAGTCATCATTGCCTTGCAAAAGAGAAAGATAAATGGGAAAGGCCTTAATTAGTTTCCAATTTGTATGTACTCATGGAAAGAAACTTTAAGAGAATGTGCTTGTTTGGAACAGTATATATTCACGTGAACCGCTTTCCAAATCCTACCGAATGGAAAAATCAAGCTTTAGTTATTCTTACATATATAAATTTAAGAGGTATTAATTCTAAATACACAGTATATAAGCCTTTTAAAAAATAAATTTGAAGACGTGGAGAAAAAGAGGCATAATCCTCGAAAACAAGTTTACACATCTGTAAATGTTACCGCATCCTCAATCCTGTGTAAGATGGGACTAAACAGCTGCAAAAATTTAAATTAGTATCACTTAGAAATAAGGAAATGTAGGATTTTTCAAGAGAAAGGTAAGAACCTTGAGAAATGTGTACAGCTTAAATATTATGTTATAGTTCGCACAAAGTCAAGTAATAATCTCCAATAACAAATTAAGAGAATCATTAATATGAATATTCTTCATGAATAGCTCAAAGGCAAAGGCAAAAATGCAATGAATAAATGACAAAAGGTGAAGTGAGGACACCGAATCGGGGTTATCAACATCTTTTAACACTAGAACGGCCGGACCTCACGACCACCCTAGAACGGCCGATGGGACAAAAATGTCCAATATTGAATTATGAGTGTTTCGCATGTTAATATCAGTGTGGGAAGCTTTTTCTTATGAAGCAAACGAACGAATCATATATTGATACAAGTATATATTATTTTTCTTGCAAGTACAGTCTCATACAAAATTAGATTGAATGACGTATTATAGTGATAATTCAGTAATTTTTAAAATTTAACATGTTTTAGAAAATTGAGTGTTTTTTATTTGAAAGCGACATACAACACATATTGGTAATCATGAGATCACCAAACAGGTAGGTACAGTCACTATATGAAAGAAGGATCAAGTATAGTCAAGTATAGAAATTTAAGCTCCTTCCTCATAATCACTCATATTTTGGTAAGTACGAAAGTCTACTTCCATTTCATCATTTATACAGATAAATCAACAAAATAAACTGTCGATTCATCAGCAGGTTATTAGGTATAATATACTTATAAGAATAAGGAAATGTAAAAGAAACAATCATGGTTTCTCAGTCACAATCACCCATTCACGCAGTCTACACAGACGAAAGTCTTTCTTTCCTTTCCGATGCACTTATTGCATAGTACCTTTCTGCATACGAAGCATTTATTCGCACTCTTCCCTTCTTTGCAGTTTTTTTCGAATCTGGCAACGTCGTCGATTGTTCTGTTGTGGGATCCGCAGGTTCCCCTTCCTCGGCATGAGCGTCAGCGATATGAGCGGGCGCGTTTGTTGCTCTGCTCTCCGCATTATCGTTACTTAGTTCTTCAGTCAATTTCAACAAGAAATCTCGCTGTGAAATCTTGATTTTGGTAACATTCTTGTTCAGTACCCATGCATTTATACCAGCTAGATCAAGAATACTGTAAAAGGTGTGTACAGCCCACCTCCGGGACACTGCTTTGACTGAGTATTTACGAGCCATTTGATCTACAACATCAACCCCATACTTAGTTTCTTTGTAAAAGGACACGGTTTCTGGATTTTTCTTGGAATCTGTCCCAAGATGCATTTCTGAGTGCATAGTGCTTAAAATAATGACATACTTATTCACTTTACCATAGTAAACCGTGATTGTAGTAAATTTATCTCTATTTTTCAGTACCTGAGTGTCGTACAAAACTCCATGTTAATTTTTCAGAGCCAAGGGGATTTCCCTTCTCCTCCGGTTTATTGTACCAAACAAGCTAGTGGATTTAGCCTTTTATCAGCCAAAGCCAGAGAAGAGAAATGAAGAAATTATCACACGTCACATTTCTTCTCTTGTTCAGGAATGGTTCCATCAGTTTCATTACTGCGTACTAGGAATGGCGCCGATCATTTGGTTGGAGTTCATCTTTGCCAAGATAAGGGAATGCATTCAGTACATACTTTGTCTACAGAAACACAGAACTTCTGCCCGTACTAATCGGGCTTGGAAGTCATGTACTGAATGAATCGGCACCTAGCTTAGGTAGGAAAGAGCTGCTCGTCTACTGATATGTAAGCTCCAGGCCTGTAACAAGTCTGAAAGTTTTGAATGAACCTGTTTCAAACTTCTGACTTAATGGCAAACTTGTCAGATTTTAAGCGCTCAGACCTGGTGGAGTTGACATCAAATCTAAGATACCTGGGTATATCTCGGATACGATTCCTTGACATGACCATATCACGTAACGTCAGTCCCCATTTTTCGACCAGAGAGAGTTTAGGAAGGGAATTACGCCAGTGTCATAGCTCCACTCACCCGTGAACTCAAAAAGGTCTATGCACCATACTAAATTGAAACAAAGTAGCAGATTAGTAATGATTACGCCAGTGGGACAAAAATGTCCCATCGGCCGTTCTAGGGTAAAATGTACGAGGTAGTGGGGAGGACGAAACTTTCTCTGTGCGTAATTAGATTAATATCATGAAAAGTCATGAAGACACGACACGTTCCGAAAAAAATGTTTGGCAGCGATTCGAACTTAAAAATGTGACAGAATGTCCCATCGGCCGTTCTAGTGTTAATGTATTTCTAAAAACATCTTTGTTTTTTTAGAACAAATCAATACCGAAACAAACTGCTGAAGTGTGGGAAGATCTGAAATAATTACTTCATTTATTCTTTGGTGTATGATCAAGATTCAATTATTCGCATTGTATTTCCGCCGTGCAGAGAGTAGGACCACGAGAAATTCGAGATAAATGACTATATACCAGCATCAATCCACGATGTCCAACTGAGATGGTTGGGGCATGGTGAGAGCATGGGCGAAAACGGATGTTGAAACAAGGTTAGATGGCGAAGGAGATAAGGTCAGTCAGAGGAGACGTCGGGTCGATTCCATTAATCAATGTTCCAAAGAAAAGGTCTTAAAAAGATAAAGAGACTTCATTGAGTGAAGATGTTTGCTGAAAGGTTTTATAAAAAGAAACTGTGAAGTGACGGGGATCAAACCTAAAGATGATGATGATATTTTGAAGAGGTGAACGAAGTAAATGGTGGAGTATGCGATTAGGAAAAAGGCTTTGAAAAACAAAGTGGATTTCTATTATAGGATGTGTTTAGTACAGAACAACATAAATCATCAAAAATGAATATAATAATTGCTGAAAATAAAAACCGAACGGAAACCGTTGGCTACAGGCTTTATTTAAATAAAAAACGTTTATAATTGCTTGGCTTCACAAGCAATATATTAGATAAAATTTAATTCTTTAACGGAAATGTGGTCGCTTTATGAGATTGTAGTAACTGAACTTTTATGGTTCAATCACATTTTATATAGGATTCGTAAAGAAGTTAATAATTCGCCACTGAACTGAAGGCTGTTTGGAACTATACGCTTTCATTAACTTTCGAATTAGCAAATGATTGAAATAAAAGCCACGTTGAAGCTAAGGAAGTAATAACATTAAAAATCTCGCGATTGTGAAATTCATGAGGTACGATTATGTAACTTTATTTAGGTAATTATCTATAGTTTCTTCTAACGTTTCCTTCGTAATGCATAAACTGCATCCCATTTAATTTAGATTACTAGGAGTAATCATGCAAATTTATTTTTCTCTCTTATTCTCCGAATTATCTATTCGGAATCTTAAAATTCTTCGAATTATATTCTGTTGTATGTTCAATAGCAGACAGAAAATGACGCCACCACAAGACTACAAACGGGATACTTTGGAATAGGACTAGTTGGTTTCATGCTTTACTTTAAAGTGCTCTCCAGATATATGTGTCCTATAATCAAATCCAATCGCGCAGACGGAATTGAATTTCCGCCTCGAAAATTCCGAATCAGATTTCCGGTCTTGCGTTGAAAATTGCTCCGCGACCGTACGTGCTTGCCCTTAAGCGATGGCCATCGAGATATCGCTCTTCCCTTTGTCGTGACTCCCATATTGTATGGCATTCCTCAATAAGGAACTCGGAATTAGATTCACGCAACAGCGGAAAGAATCGAAGCCCGCTATTTTGGTGAGAAGACCTATGTCCTCACCTTCCCATCCTCCTTCACTTTTTTCTCTTTCATACCATTAAGCCCTCCTAGCCGACCCTATCCCTTCCAGAACTCTTCCCACAATCCTCTTTTTCTCGCAGAATTTCTTCCTTGACTCCATTCGTCTCCCTTTTTTCCACACATATTTCGCAGTATATATATTTATTCGTTCGCCGTATTCTCCTTTTCCCTCAAACCTCCTCTCTATTCTTCAATCCTTATTCCGTCGCCTTCTCCATCTTCTCACCCACTATCCTTTTCTCTTCTCCGTCTTCAGTCTTATGCCATACACAAATCTTTTCTCCTTTCCGTAACCGTATCTCCTCCTTCATTCCCCCCATTTATCCTCCTCTCCGCAATTATTCATCGCTGTCCTCCCCCACTCCGCGTCCTGAACCCCCCCTTCCGTTCCTCCTCACCCGTATCTCAGTTCCTCCTTTCAGCCCTCTCCCTCCATCCCTCCCTGCCCTTTTCTCGCCCTCTCCCTCCCAACCTCCTCTCCCACCCTCTCTCTCTCACCTCGTCATGCCTCCCGACGCATGGCGCACCCCGAGCCAAGAGGTAAATGATTCAGCACCGTACGCGTCGCCCTCCGAGACAACTGCAGTAACGGTCACTGAAGAAAGTCTGCGCTTCTTTAGTGGACGCGTCTAAATGTACGCGTTGGCTCTTCTTTAGCCTCACCTTTGCTCACCCTGACTAAATAAAACTTTCTTCTTTAAATATTATTAACTTTGCTCACGCACGTATTTTATAGAAGCGCTCGTAATAATTCTTTCTGAAATCCTTAGTGTTTACAAATATTTCATTGTTAATTGTGAAATATTTTTCGATTAGGACTCGGGAACAAAATCAGCGATTTTTATTCTTTTTGATGTGTGTTTAAAAACTCTAAAAAACAAATGTCACGGGAATCAAGTACATATATCAAATTGACTGAAAGGATCGGTAACGGTTTTTTCAGTAATCGTAGCGCTATCTTCGGAGCAAAAACTCTTTGTGTTCTCATAGTTTCCAAAGTCACAATAAAGGTCTTATTGAGAAGGGAGAAAAACTAACTTACAGGCTACAACATTGTATTTTAACTTTAACTAAACTGGGTATCGATTCAATGCGACATCTTCAATGCAGCTCCAAAATATCCTAAAGATGTTGCTATTTCTTATCTGGTTTTTTATAACCTTCTTTTGGCTATTGGAGATACCTGAGACAAGTATATATTTTTTAAGGGCTTGTTCTTGAATTTCTGTCCTGTGATTGTAATTGCTCGCCTAGATTTGCTCATGAGTAGAATATTTTTACGCAGAAGTTCACGTAAAAGGGAACTAAATACCGTTGATGGGTGTTACAACTTACAGAATAAGGTGCCATGCTTCGGCACCGATCGTGAAATGTTTATATTTTCTCTGAGACGAGAGGTTTTTACTCACGGGGTCAGTATCACATCCTAGTCATCGCTTTAACACAGAACTGTGTCAATAGTCGCGGAGAAGATAGAGAAAGACGTGTTACACTTGAACGAATCGAAGGGATTCCAGTACACAGAGAATTAATTAAGAGGATTCTCTGCATCTACTAACAAGGTTTTTGGGATGAAAGTCTCATTTTATTCTCAGATGTCTTACATTTATAATATAATAAGCATCCGTAAGGAATTGCAACTCAGATTTGGCTCAAAATGGTACAAAATTATGAAATTATTTATGCTAATTAATGTCGAGTAATTCGTGTAATTTCATAACGTATACTTGGAATTAGAAACATTTTTTATTTTCAATGATATCGAATCACATCATTACAAGTATTTATAACGCGAATCGAAACGAAAATAATTCAAAAGTTTAATTGCGTACTTTAATTTATTCAAATATATTTTCCTATATTTTATCGGCTAAAAGAAAGAATTTTCCTTGGAATAAAGTTTTATCAGCGAAATTTTTAGTGTAATAATTTTCCACATAAACTGATGAATGAAAAAATGATTCTCATAAAAAATGTTCATATCTTTGAGCGGTAAAATAACACACAACAAATAATATAACTTTCAGCATAGACATAGTGTTGAAACCCTCGCCATGTTAGAAATAACGTATCATCAAATAATTGCATTAATTTAAAATGAAAAACAGTTAAAAAGTATAGCGTAACGTAAGTACGTGCTTCTTATTCGAATTAACATCGAAATATTCGATATTTTTTTGGGTTGTTAACTTTTTTATATATGCGAGCTAGCAGCCAAAGAAAAGAAGGAGTACTGGAAAAATTAACGTTTAACTAACTTTAGTGTTAATGGCACCTCCAGTTTATATTTATTTAAAAAATTGATTATAGAGTAGAGGATTTTTATAAATTGATTACGATGCCTGTGCCAGATGTGTCCCAGATGAGCACTGAGTTACCTAACAGGTTATAAAAACGATCTAGATAACCACTGTAGCCATAACACGGATGAGTAAACCAGATGGGCACTCCAACAAGTAGCTGTACTCAGTAGTATTCAACGACCTTTGATTCTGATTAGAATTATAGAGACTGAATGACTGCTCTTTCCTTATTTACGTACATTCACGTCTTTTTCTGGTTTTCATCAAGTGGATAATTTTAGTTTTATTATTATAGAGTTCCTAATCTCGACATGATGAACTATTTTCTATTAATTATCAGATCATGTTTGTTTGCATTTTCCTTTTCAAGGTAGATATAATAAAGCATCTTTCGAGTGAGAGACTTTTTTGTCCGCCACCATTTAGGCATCATTTCTAGGAAGATAATAATAATAATCTAGTTTAATGATATTTATTTCCAATCAACTGGAAGCGAAGTGCAACCCATTTGTTTCTCCTTACAATGTGACGCTTGGTGTCCGTTCAAGATGCTAATTTTTTGCGCTGTAATTAGACATCTTGCGATCTCGAGAGTGACAGTCATTAATCTTCTCCGACCCCCGAGGTGTAGTTAGGTCTTATCTGGTTCTTAAAATATGACCTCTTCACTCCATATTGGGAGACGGCTTAATTATACTCACATCATCAGCCGTTATCGTCCTAAATACTCTTGCAAGAGTGAATATTGGTAATTTTGGGGGCTTTTTACAAACATACTCGTACGATTTAAATCTAATACACATCTTAAAGATAATTCTGTCCTTCCTTCTGTGTGTTTGCACATTTGCAGTACATTTTCCATTTGGATTTAAAAAATCACTTACAAGGGCTGACTGCCTTGGGTCGTCGATTTCGACGAAACTTTTTCGGGTGGTAGAATACTTAAAAGAAGATTGAATGGGCCTTAGTTCGGCAGAATCTTCTTTTCTTTTCGCAAGATTAACTGTGACTAGATAAAATGCAATAATAGATCGACAACGTGGTGGTACTGACTACGGAATATTTTGTTCCGGGTCCAAATCCTACGTCATGCCTAGTTTTTTAGTTCTAATCCACTTTATTATTTTTAATTTATTGTATTATAATTTATTTATTAACTTTATTATATTATTTTTTATTTTTTTATATTATTATTTATTTACTTCATTAAAATCGATGCACAAGAGCATATTGATAGCTATTGCGACGTGAATTGATGTCCGAAAGAACATAACTGTTAGATGCGTGCTATTTGTCTCTTGAAGGGGAAGTGTGTGTACACGTTTTTGGATGATAACTGTCGTAAAAACAAGAAAAGCATTTATAAGGCTTCACAACTGTTTTAAAAGAATTGAAACTATTCTGTCGTCATTTTACCAGATTTGGAGAAGTAACTAAAACATTTAGGAACTCCTCCCCCAACTGCCTCACGGTTCTGCTCACTCGAAGCTCAAACGTACCTCCAGGTTCTTGCATACAAAGAAACACTTTGGGTAACAAATTTCCCGAGGCGGTGATCGCATACTGCGCCTTGTAAGAATGCGTGATTTTGATCCTGTTTCTGATATATCTCTGGACAGCCTTTTCGCCTTGATGAGTCAAGGTTCGCTTCACGTCAACTCTGTACTCATATCCACTTTGGTCGGTATTAATGACGTAAGCTAGGTCATAGTAGGGTATTATGCGCAATGTTTGTTTTCGGAAAACCTCGGCAGCTTTTAAAGTTTCGTCCAAAGACGTTTCATCTTTTTGAAAAACGTAGTTTGTAACTTTTCGCTGTCGAATTCAGAATTCTTTCTTGAATTTTATTAGCCACGCTCGAAATGCAGTGAAGGTGAACCCCAGCGATGTATGTTGATAGGCTGTAGCTAACGCCCACTGGATGTAACTTGGTCCTTCTTTTTCCTTGCTTTGCAAAATATGTCGTATGTACAGTTTTTAATCATGTTATGTTTGTCCAAGCACGTTCCTCCTTTCGCATTATCTTTACTCTACTCTGATACTTGTTCTTTTCGTTTCAACAGCTGCGATTCTCGTTCCTATAGCGTTAGATTTACAATTCACATCGAAATATCTACCAATACGCTCTTGTGCATCGATTTTAGTGAAGTAAATAAATAATAACATAAACAAATAAAGAATAATATAATAAATAAATAACAATATAATAAATTATAATACAATAAATTAAAAATAATAAAGTGGATTAAAACGAAAAAGGAGGTATGACGTGGGATTTGAATATATTTGGAAGCCAGTACGGTAACCACCAAGCCAACTCACCTGTTCAACATTGTCGGCTTATTATTGAATTTTATCAACCCACAGTTAATCTTGCAAAAAGAAAAAAAGATTCTGCCGAGACTAAGTAAGGCCATTCAATCAAAAGCTGATATACGTGTCTTCTTATTTTAAATATTCTACCACCGAAAATAGTTTTGAAATCGACGACCCAAGGTACGTAGTCTCCCCTTGTTAGAATTGCAATATGAATACAGGACTTGCACCAAACGACGCCTAAAAGAATGGATATTCATTTTCTAGCCATCGATTTTCGAATACGCGTTGAATCGTTCCACAAATTCGTTATTAACACAAACATTTGGCTAAATTTTTGTTAGACGAAAAAATTTCGTTGTCAAGGGCGACGGCATCGTTGCTGATCTAGCAAAATTACGTATATATCTAAAATCAATCACATGAACTTTGATATTGTATTTAAAATCAATTGTGAGAACTCTTCTAATGTTATATATTTTGAACGCATTTTAATCGAAAGGGAAGTAATGATGGCTTAATTTGAAAGATAGGTTTGTATACTGCAGTACCATTTCCAAGACGTGGAAGAAATGCGAACGAACATACGACCGCTAATATTTTAATTAGCTTTTTGTTCTGTTTACCTTGACGACGACGACCTTGATAAATGCGCCGGTCATGCGTCATATATTTTGCTTAATTATCGAAAGAAATTAATCATAATCATTGTCAATATAGTAATTTGCTTTAAACTGCTCAATAACATTTTGCAAACGAAAAGATATTTTCAGTGTACGCGTGAAGTTTCTTCCTATTTGAAATGTTGAGTTGTCCATCGTTACAATGCATTGGAGTCTTTTCTGACATAAAGTTTTTACGCTACGTTTTTATTTGTTTTAAATTTACATGAAACATTTCACATAAATTTTCAATCGGTTTTTGTCCTTCATGATTTTGTTTCATTGCAACCTCTTTATGAAATGTCGAAAAATCGGAAAAAATCTAATATAAACTTAAAATATGAAGGAGGAGAATGGAAGAGAGAAAAGGAGAAAGAATGGGAAGTGGCTTAAATTTAATATTTAATCCACGCATACCCGTCATATTGACGGGCTTTTATACTAGTATAATATAAATATTTTAATGACAATCATGTAAGCTTCTTCTAACTTTACAACCATTACCTCTGCATCTCATCGTTTTTATGATTCATCTACAAAGTTCAGTTAGTTTGATCCATTTTATAAATTATCGTATTGATAAAAACTCATTCACATTGTGAAAAGTTCTCTTACATTAGTGTTATACGGTATACCATTAATGTAAGACTTGAGAATATCTTAGCACGCACTTTTTTCTACTTAACTATATGGAAAATTATACAGAAACATTAAATATTTGCCAATCGTACAGTGAATATTGTTAGGTCTACTTTCTCGATCTAACCATTAAGTACATATGAATTCTGCCATTATAGTATTTAAAGGGGTGTTCCTGATTTCTCTAATTTTGCTTGTTTTAGTACGATAACAGTTGATTCGATGAGAATTGGTGAATCCCTCATGGAGCTGTATTAATTCAAGAGTATGTTGATCAAAATATAATTAAACAAAAGGCAACCGCCTTATACGCATATTTTATACTATTTGTTAGGATGTGATGCATATTTGTTATATTCCTAGAAAAGAAAGAAAAACATATCTGCTTTAGAAAAACATTCGATAGTTCAAAGTAAGAGCTTCATTGAACTTATAAAATTGTACCATTTGGTCATCTGACTTTAAGGAAACAGAAATTTCTTCGGCTAATTTTAGAAAGGAAGTAAGCACATTTAACGCCATTGTATTGATGTACTGTATGTATGTACTGTAAAACTTATAGAAATTGATATATTTACAAAAAATAAAATATCCAACTTAGAATTATGAATAAATAGTTTTCTGATATAATTCCTCCATATTTTTGTTATTCCGCAATCGAATTCAAAATTCGGAACGTAATCTTGGAGAAAACTGGCTTACATAATGGGAGGCTAAGCGCAGGATAGTTGGCCTATAGGCATTCAGAATTTCTCCCTACCTTATATAAGATAATGATCACGGATAAAACAACATTATCTCGTGGAGAAGCGCCTTCTGACCGAGTCCAAAACAGAAGTGGTAAAGATGGTAAAGATCTTTATCTGGTCTCTTTGCTGGGAGTCGCTTGAGAACTTGCGGGCGCGTTCGTCCGCGGGTAAGACACTCACGCACGCCTCCTATGGGACGACTCTCTGTCGTCAGAGAGCATTCTCGATTGTCACCAATCACCGCATGAGATAGTGTAGAAAGAGAGAAAATTCAAAACCCTTTCTAAGATAGATAATAAATCTGAAATATGCATCAAAGCGGTAGCAAAAAACAAATAAGTAAATGACATGGTATAAAGAGTGAAGATGGTCAAATGTATTCAATCTATCATTACGACAAAAGGATTATCTCTTGTTACAGAAAACCTATATTCGGTCACAAGGTTATATCGAAATAAAGGCCGGATGGAAAATGGGAAAAAATATGGGAATTAACCGGTGTTACGTAGAACAGCGGTCGGTAACCTTTTCTGCGCGGCAGGCCGCATTCGCAGTTCGGACGGCCGCATTGGAAGTCAAGAAAGCCTCGTCGGGACGGATGAGGGAGTAAATCAGCAGTTATCTAGTTTCTGTGGTCTCATATAAACGAATATCAAGTCTACATGGTTTATTAGGGTTGAAACTTCACCAGAAGGTTTTCAGGCCATAATTTTGTTGAGAATATATGAAATTGCCCGTTTGAAAATTTCCCGATCACTTTTTCATCATAGCTATGCGGGCCTTATAAAGCGCTCTCGGGGGTCAAATGTAGCCCGCTTGCGCTACCAACCTCTGCTGTAGAGCATCTGCAAAGTGCGCGTAGTAATGTGATATGGAGAACGATTCATGCAAAGAAAATTTGGCGATTAATTACACGCATGTGTTTTCCAAACAAGGAGGGCGCAAAATTCAAGGTATGAAATTCATCAGACACATGAGCATTACTACTGTTGCCTAAATGCGCATCTGGTTTTTCATAAGCTTGTTATGGTTATTGGAGATAGCTAAGATAGGTACTTACTTTTTCAGTTTTAAATATTTAAGTGCTCATTCTTGAATTTATTTTCAGCCATAAGACGAGCTCGATAATTCTCTAGTGAAATGCAACTGTGATACAAATATAGGAACCAGGTCATTACACCATATAAAAGAGCTTCACTTACATTTTATTGTTAAAACTTAAATCTATAATTACTTCGAAACAAGTTGATCGGGTTCACTAGTCCGCGCCATCTGTTCTCTTGTATCTGTAGTACAGGCTACAGCTTATCTATCGCTTCAATACTGAGATGCAATATTTCATCCATTTGATTTATAAATATTATACGATGATAATTAGTATACCATAAATTTATCTTCTCTAACCATTCCTTGATTTAAATACCCCGTTCCCTCAAATTTAACGGAAACTTTCATTGCGCAATGCGTAAAAAGGATAGGGGGAGAGAGAGAGCTTCTTCGAAGCAGACTTTCCTTTCTCCCGCGACAGAACGGGAGAGGTGGCGACAGATGGGAGCGGATGAAAGAGTACTTCCACTGCTTAAACTTCACGATTTCTGCCTCTGTGGATGACTTTTTAGGCAACGGTCTTTTGGTCACGCCTCGCCGAAGTCTATGAGGAAGACTACCTCTGGGTTTAGTTGAGTTTGGCCGGTTCATTTTCAAGTGGAACATTTCATCCGTTTCGCATCCGAATCCATTACTCCTCACGCGGCAGCGAGAAGAGGGAAAAGGATGGTCCGTTTCGCGATAAAAATTGAAGTTCCGTTAATGATTCCCTGACCTGTTAATTAATACAATAAAGCGAATATATTTTCAAATCGTGATCGTCGTGAGAAATTCCGTTTTTTTCGGAATGCAGTGGCCCACGGAATAGCTGTTAACTCGGTTTAAGTAATTCGCAAGCTTTGCCAGGCCAAACTAAATGATTTGGTCTGATGTTTGGCACATGGGGTAATTTCTGAGGGAGCTCTCGTTAATTTTGGATGAGGGCACAATTTTTAGTTTATCATACTTTCTGAAATAAACACCACATATGCTGATCTACCAATATTTCGAATTCAACATACTCCAGAAAAAAATCGCTTTATATAGGATGATAGATACGTAGAGTTAATAGGATGCTAATTTAAACAAGTAGAGTGTCATACATGATCATGGATAAAATTATCGCGTTTTTTTTCTATTATTAAATTCAGAATTATTTTGTGTTTTATTTTGCTATGAACTATGACAAACTCAGGAGAATTTGGATTTTGATTACAGGTTATATGCTTAAATTTAGCTTACCTTATTCTATATGTGGTTATACCGCCACACATTCGGTCACTATCAGTAGCCTCGTTTCTAAGTGGCATCAATGTAAAAATATACGCTCAAAATTACAGCATTCCATCTTTTGTACCTTAGGAAATATTTAAAAAATCTGATCCTGTATTTCATTTAAACTCAAATCTGAAGATAACAAATAACAGCAGTACAAAAATCTATAGCCCAAGTTTCAGCTCTCTATCATTTACGGTTTCTTTGCAATTTTAATTTAAGCAAGTGCAAAGACAGAAATCAAAGTGAAACTATAATTGCTTAAAAAACTCGCTAAAAATATAAGGAAAAAATCTTTATAGTGCATACTGGCCTAAATTTTTAGATTTTGATTGTAAAATAAATACTGGATTCTTGGTTATTTTCCTCTCCAATATAGTACCTATGTATCCCTGCAAATCTTAACAAAAACTGAAAATAAACCGATGAGCATCGAAATAAAATCTTATATATCAAAACAAAAACTTCATTTTTACGAAAGAAAGTAGAAGAAAAAAATCTTTTCCTGGACTGAATTATTGATCCATTCCCTCTACCTTAAAGACTTTCTATCAAAAGCTATAAATTCAACGTACAAATGATAATTTGTTTACTTCATTCAACCCGAGTACCTATTTTTATTGGGTTTGATTTTTTTTACTGCGATACACTAAAAAATAATGCCAACTTTTTCCTCTCTCTGTATGGCGCGTATGACATATATTCCGCTAGCCTTTTTTCCTTGCCACCGCACTCTACGCCTTTCCCTGTGACGAGCTCAATAATAATAATTAACGATATGGTCGCACGCCCCGTAGCAATAAACAAATTAACATGTGCAATTTTTTTTTTATTCAGGGTCTGAGAATGCCCGTCGCGTGCGCTGACTTCATGCTTCGCTGGACAGCAGCCTCGGATTCTTATAAAATACGGATTCATTTGTTCCCTCTTCTGTTCAACTCTACTGCTCACCGTACGGTTCAAACTTTTCTTATCCATGAGATCTAATTAACCCGACTCACATGAAAACCTGTACATGCTCGAGAATATATATTTCCCTTTGAAGAAAAAGGCAAAAAAGGGAGCGGTCGAGCAATCACCTCGGTAGTTGGTTGACAAGGTTCAGTTTGATAACCATCTCCGGCTTAGGTATCTCATATTGATAAACAAAAAGTAACAGATTTATGCTCTTATCCGCCGTATAACGTTAATGAGGAAAGGTGGAATGGAAACGGTTATCGTGACCTGACAAACAGTAAAATACGGTAGCCAAAGGGGATGAAGAACAGGAAAGAAGAGGAGAAGAGAAATATATGAAAGAGAAAGCGAGAAGAGAAGATAAAGAATACGAAGGGAAGGAATTAAAAAAGAAAGAGAGAGATTGGAAGGTGTGAATAATTCCAGGTGGCATCTTCAGCAGACCTGAAGATGCCACCTGGAATGGAGGCGAAACAGTCGTCACTAGAAGAAACAACACGCGGTAGAATCCTGAAAGCCTTGGAAGGAGTACGAAAACACCGCGGAAGCCTTCGTATTAAAGTATTTGAATATTGCTGAAAATGTGCTAAGCTTCTGCACAAGTGTGTTGTGGCAGATATAGAGAAGAATAGAAAGGACACAAAGAGTGAAAAGCGAAAGAAAAAGACGGGAAAATGGGGAAAAAATGATGGAGAGAAAGAAGAGCGAGCGAGCAGAGTTTGAGAGAGGAGACATCCGTTATTAGAATCCGATTCAATGCTCTTGTGCTCGTAGAGTAAGGGAAACAGAACAAGGGAAAAGAAAGAGGCGCGTGCAAGCGACGAGGTTAATTATTTTTCCTCGTAGCCATCGATGTCCCTCAAACAGCTCCGGAGATGTTATGCATTTTCACCGGGAACCGCACGCCCGCATCGCCGTCATGCATCCTTTGGCATTTGCGGCTTTTTTCCTCGTAAAAGAGAGATAGATATTTAGTCCGTCTTTTTTTGAAGCGATTTCCCACGACCCTCTCTCTTCTCTCGCAGGAGGTCGCTGCGTAAAATGAACCGCGTTCCGCCGAGACAGCGATGAATTTTTGATTCCCACAATATAACCGACGCTTTCTACTCTTGTGTTTTCCTCGCTCTATAGTGTGCCCATTCATCCGCTAACAGCTCACTGTGAGCTCTCGTGCAAATTTGGTCAGATATTTTTTGCATGCCTACGCATGAGCGCTATATCTATTTTCACAATAATTTTCTTTGCGGTAACTCATAGGTTTTACAAATTTGGGGTCGCATACGCAAGTTTAAAATTATAACTAAATCCTTTTCGTGAAATCTTCCTATCATATAACCGCGACGATGTGCTTTTAGAATTGGATTAAATTATTCATATTATTTTTGTCGCTAATTAAATGCTCCCCAACGTTCAAATACCTTACTTCATGTTTAACTGCTGTCCCTAAACACATCGTTTCGTAATAGAGAATGAATAAAGATATCACAACCTTCGTTTTATAATAGAGTGTGCGTTAACGGTGTAATCAACCTTAAAGATCGATTTCATTGGGGTTTATCTCCTCTATTTCTCCGACGTAAACAGAATTTCAATGCATGGACGGATTTTACATGCTCTGAAAACTTTTAACCTTCAGTATTGTGAATGGATGCTCCGAGTGGAAATATCTGCCACAATAAAAACTTAAAGGGTAGTTTTTACATATCATCCTCGTAATCATTAGCAGCGCGGCTTCTTATGACCATGAAATTAGCAAAAGAACGTTGTTAAATCCCCAAAATTTAATGATCCAAAATTCCTGCAGAAGTATAATTAAATTACAATGCTCGAATTTCAAACCTGTTCTGCACAAAAATGGAGTTTTCTAAGATGTCTTAGATACTATGTAGGTCATAAATTTACAAAATTAGTTTAAACAGGAAATTTTCGCCTCCTTTCTCTGCGTAACCCTAATCGAGTATTTCCATTAAGGACCCACCCTAATTGTACTCCTCTGTTCTATCTCCTCCCCTCATCTCTTCATTCTCACACCCTCTCTCCCGAGACACATTATCTTCCTCTTCCTGAGGCGGTGAAACGCTTTCGACCAAGTTGACCGGAACGCTCATTTATGTATATTTTTTAACTCGCCCTATCTACTCGCTCCTCCTCCTCCTCTCTTTCCATCCCTCCTTTATTCCCACCTTTCCGGTCTAAATCCCCTTCCTCCTTTGCTCTACATATAGTAGGAGGGGATGATGGTGCTTGGTAGAGTGGGGTTGTCATATTTTTCCGCCAAAAACCGCGTCATATTCTTTTAGTCTGCATGGCTTTCGGTTTTACCGGACTGTTCGACAAGGCGGTAAAAGCGAAAGCCATGCAGTCTACAGCAGAACGCCGCGAAAGCCTTCGCACCAAATCATATTCTTTTAATTTTAAAATTCCGCGCACAATCGTCCTACTTCTCTTTCCTCTTCCTCCCTTTTTCTCTCCTTTTCATTCTAAATCCTAAATCATCCTCTTCTTTTGCTCCTCATAGAGTAGAAAAGGATGAGGGAGATTGGCGGGGCGGGGCCTTCTTATTTTTCATTAAAACGGAGTAATATTCTTTAAATTTTAAAATTTCGCACATTCGTCCTATTCACTTTCTCCTTCTCCTCCCTCTCTCCCTTCCTCTATCTCCTTCCTCTCCCACCTTTTTCCTCTTGGTGGGGTGGGGTTTTCGTATGTTTCCACTAAAAACCGAGTAATAACCGTATTTTTTAAATTTCGCGCAATATTGCCTTTCTTTATTTAACTTAAGTGCCAATTTAAAGTACATCCAAAAAGAAACTATTTTATGATTTACCTATGATAATTTATTTTCAGACTAAGAGCTCAGAAAACGAATGTTTAATTCTATATAATTCAATTTATCATCTAAAAAGACTCATTGCCTCAGATCATTTATGACCAAACGAAAATTAAGGGGCAACAAGCATCTCAAAAAGTCGCTAGTAAGTTACTTGATCAACATAATTGCAGTATCTCTAGAATTAGTCTTTTATTTTGTCAGATTTGGAAAAAATATTAAGAAAACAGTCGATAAAATTTTTATTCTGTTGCGTGTCAACCAAAATCGTCTCACGTGCCAAAGGTGGCATGCGAGCCATAGGTTTGCCACCCCTGTACTAGCTCCTCTTTTCTCTCCCTACAATTTCCTCACCTCTCCAAGAGAGTGGGAGGGAGTCGGATGGGGTTTTCGTATGTTTCCAATAAAAACCGCGTAATATTCTTTTAATGTTAAAGTTTCGCACATTCATGCGCGCGCGTGCGACGTCGCAAATGCCGAAACGGTGGATCGTCCGCAAAGTCGTTCTTAAGGTCGAGAGGGTCGCCCTTCTCTCGCCTCACGCGTAGCCAGCCCATCACGACGTGGTGGGAGAAGGCCGTGACCACGGTGCCAGGAAGTGTTTCCATACGCGAATATCCCGTCGACCGTTTTCCTCGCGGGGAATACGTCGTCGCGTTTTCCGTCAGCATCGCGTGAACTTCCTCATTACACGCATGGATAGATTCGTAAAATGCTTCGTTACGTGAGCTTCGCTCGGGTCGAGAAGGGTTTCAGTTTGAGGCACGCATCCACAGTCGGGTGGAATTAACACCAGACGGCCGCCTTTCATGTCTTTTTAAAGCGACGCGCAATATGCCGTGAGTGGTCGCCTCTGACGCTCGGAAGCGGAGGCGCGGTAAGGTTTCTCCCCCCCCCCCCTCGAAAGCTGTCATACGTGCAATGTTTACTCTTTCGCTCGCTGCCTTGTACTAACAAAAGAAAATGGAATGGATTTGGTGGATGGTTTTTTCAACACCGAATTCGCGATTGCAGTAATACGGATTGGTTCTTTTAACAATTCAAGCATCTATAAGTCGTGACGTCTCGCGTTAGATTGTATTCTAACTGGTCGGAGATTACGAAGCTATGTTGAAGGTTTTAGAGCAGTGGTTTTCAACCTTTTCTTGTTTTCGTTCCTCCGTTTTCAGTTCCATTTTCTTCAAGTCAACCTTAGAGATAAATTGGTCCCCCCCTTTATCGCATACAAATAAAAATTCACGTGTTTAAAGAATCACGCGTGCGAATTCTCCCTGTTTTATTTATTCTTCTAAGCTAAATTACGATATAGTGTGAACTTATCAAATATTCATGCCATCCTGTAATAACTCTCGTGTCTCCCCGGTAGAGATCCATCTGTTTAGGAATAGGAGACGCGATTTTATTTAAATTAACTTTTAGGGCTTAGCTTTGCGAATCATACGAGGAAAATTTTATTTGTAAATATGCGATTGCGGACATAATTTCTGAATCTTTAAATGTTATTTCTCTCATATGTAGTAAGTGCGATTTATGTTTTTCGTGAACTTATGAAAACAGCTAATTTAAAAATAATGCGCCATTCAATACTTTTGTTCGTTCATTCATTATAAAGAATTTTGAAAGATTTCTATTTGAAGAATTATATTGACTGACAATGAAAATATTCCGTTGGATTAACTGGATAGCTTTCAAGGTTAATCTCGAATTTAGCATAATTTACTATTTACTTTCTTTAAGATTATATTTTTTGCCGGAGTTTTTGCATAAAATTCTTTCAAACTCTCTCTTAGATGAGAAAAATCTTACGAACCGGAATTCGTTAAAATTTATGGTCGAAATCTTGCCCTAATAACGAAGGTTTTCTTTTCCATATCTAAATTTCACCATAATCTTTTCTTATTTACTCAGGGAATGTATGAATGTGCGGTATATCGGAAAAAAGAAAAGATAAAAATAGTACCAAAAATTAGCTAATATGAATATCCTTTCCTTAAGCCTCTATTTATCTCATTGCAATTTAAGATTAGCACTACTTTTAAAGTCATTCTTTTACAATGCTATTAGTAATCTTAGTTTTGAAAGTCTTCATTTTATAATTAATGAGGTCAGGCTCAACTTTGTGGAATTTACTCATAATGAAGGGATAACTTTGTAGTTTTCACAACTTTTAATATAACACGACCGGTTTCACTACGATCGTAGCATCATCAGGTGAAACCGGTCGTGTTATATTAAAAGTTGTGGAAACTACAAAGTTATCTTTTCATTATTCTTCATTTTATCTTTATTTTGATGATTTTAATTTTTATTCGGCATTTTAACAAGCAATATTTATATCACCTTTATGTTTACTTTGAAACTCTCTTTCCAGTTCTTAGTGAAATAAAAATTTCTCAACAATTTAAAATGAACCCCTTGTAGTTGGTATTATTTTACTACGCGGAGCATACTCCTCATATTTCGCTTATGACCTATCTTAGAGCTAACATTATATCCAACACTAAACTAGCTGATTCACCATGATTCTGTAAAATCCTTAAAAGATCCCGAGAACTATTTGCATAAGTTAGTATTTGGTCATCTGCCTATGATAGTTGCTTTGGAAGTTGTACCATAAACCGATAAATACACTTCAGAGATTGCATTTCTAACACACAAGCGGTTCATTATTATTGAACGACTTGAGATGACATAGATAATGGTTGAGATTGAGGCATCAATACTGCAAAAATCCTCTGATTCTAAGGTGAGGTCAGTGATGGGTAAACTGAGGTGATCATGGCAGTGACTTTGCTGCATTGACAATACCTGCAAATCATGCTTAGAAGTTCCCCTAGCGCAAGTAAGGGAACATAAGAATAAAATTCGCCAGAAATGTTTCTTATATAATATGGGCTTATAGGACATTAAAAATATCTCATGGTTTCAGATTTTCAGTTTTCAATGAAAGAGTTCTTATAACGTTGCAAAATATTTTTACGCTAGTATAATTATTATACCATATGAACCATTTTACCAGATTAAGTATTTAGGAGAAATGTAGTACGCTCTTTGTTACTTTTTTATTTAAGCGTGATTTTCGTCTCATTTTGACCAATATAAAAATTATTAGTGCAAATAAGAACGTTATGAGGAATTTAAACTGTGCGACTGCATTATAGTAACATAAAAGCTTCATTTCTTATCCTCCTTATCGTGTTATAATATGTATCACACGTTATTTCCTGTATACTATTTATTGCCGGTCATGGTTTAAATATGGAGACATTATAAATTTCAAATTAATCTCCCGAGTCTTGCAAGGTGTAACTTCGACTCAGGGACATAATAGCGTCATTCAGTCATACGGAGGGTTGAATTCGTCTATCAAAATAAATATTTGAAAACCTTTTTGATTCATCATTTGAAAGCTGAGGTTTCCTCCTGAGGTAACCTTTAAATAATGGCAGAAATGTCTGTTGCACTAAAGCTATAGCTTTACCGAATGTGGTGTAACAATTTACTGGTTTGTTCTGAAAATAGGTAACTGAATTTTTAATGAAATCCTCACGCAGAATATTTTTGACCAATTTACGACATTTATATCCTCTCATTTTTCTCCTTGCTTCACCGCGAATTACGGGCGTTATTCTCTTCCGTTGCTTCTTAACGGTCTCGCAACAAACAAGAGCGTTCGAACGGGATGAAATGAATGACGAAAGCAGATTTACATTATTAGGTTTTATCTGGTCCGAATTATCATACACCTGTGATGCAGAATTTTTCATTCCAAAAGGAAAAATTATCGCCATACTCAGAGTAAACCAGTTGTTCGAAGTTTGTCTCAACGGATAAGAACGATTAAACCGGCCACGAAAGGGTGAAGTTTTTTCCTCGTGCACAGGTCGTGCTCCTTTGATTCGTTAAAGAAAATAACATCTTATAGATGTATTAAATACTAAAAGGAATATATATGTAGAAACTGAAAACCGGTAAAACTCAGTAGCAATACCGACAAAACACTTCGTTTGGAATTTAAGCCGTGAGATAAATTTAATGCACGATTGCTGTTTACCTCAAAATTACATTAAATGCAGTTTTAGAGTATTCCTCTGTTATAAATCTCTATGCCGCTGTCTAGGATTGGCAGTTCCATCGTATTTCTTCCATTTTTCTGACCCATCCATACGAGTGAATTCAATAGAGAATTATCGAACTCGTCTTAAGGCTAAAAATCAAGTTAACAAAATAAGTGCTTTATAAAGAATTTCTAATAGCCATAAATAGGTTATGAATAAGCATACGCACATTCAAGACACCCGTTTATACAAATAAGCTTATTCGGTTTTCTGCTACACGGGTGATCATTTTTCTTTAATAAATGCATTCCGTTTGTTAATTTTGTTTAATTAATATAATAATACTGCCAATACAATTGTTTCGTTTAATATCAATAGGGGAAAATCGCTGTACGAAATGGTTTCGTTGATTCTCTCACTACTGAAGGTGGATGCATGAGCTCCCTCGGTACACAGCGGGAGGCCCAGTAATACGGCGCTCGGTACTTATCCGATGCCCTCTTTATAACGAGGGAACACTGCATTATCTTTACCTCTATAGTTTTACGATGTCTGCTTTTATAAGCTAAATTTACACGAAAAAATATTTTGTTATGCCATAGTACATTTGGGATGGAAATAAAATGAATATTGACATTTCACGATCTTTAAGCCATAAAAATTATAACTATAAATTGAAAATCAATATCGGCTATGATTGAGAATGGATAATTTTTGCGTATATAATTATTTTAGAATAAGTTCGGTTATTTAAAAAGCCATCTTTTATTTATTTTTTATGTGCTATTAAAAATTTTAGTACCCTATTTCGAGCTGTTTACATAAAACACGCATTTTTCCTGCACTTGTACCTGTAACAATATAAAGAAAGTGAAAATAACACAAGAGTCTGTGATCTTAGAGGTCATAAAGTAAACTCCTCCGAAAACTTCCGGTTGTTAACAATATCCAGTGAACTATGGAGGCAATTATCAAAAGATTATTCTTCAAGTCGAAGTGGACTTCGACCTGAAGATGTTTCCTGGAATGGAAATGAAACTGTAGTCATCACAAGTCACCAGACGCGGTGGATCACCGAAAGCCATGAATCCAGTTACCAAACACCGCCAAAGCCCTCGCCATAACCCTAAGGATATGTTCTAAGAGAGTAATCTGACTTATAAATTCATGCAAAAGTGGTTCAATTCAGAAACAAATACATCAAATTTTATTTTTAAATTACGATTCCTTGTCGCCAGAGACAGGTCTGTCGCTTCTCGACAGTCAATCAGAATCCGGACAGACAAACTCACGCATGCTCCATTATGGTATGATTTCATTAGATTACATGGAAAACGAGAAATAGTTTGTGAATATACTCCCGTGACATCCGATAGTAAGTTTTCATTGAGTTAAGTATGAATATACAAGTGCTGAATGAATATATAAGTGCTTCAAATAAGTTCAATGTAAATATTTGAAATAATGTATAATAATAATGCATATAAAGTCATTATCTATATAAAAGTTATTTATAAAAATTCATTTTTATATTATTACTAGTTCTTTTTTAATTGCTGTATGCTGAGAGAACCGTCTTTGCGATCGATGTAAACAAAATATGCGATGTTTTGCTCGGAATTTTCTCTAATTTTTATCTCCGAAACCATAACTCGTAATTACGTGGTCTCGCGGATTTCTTTGAAGTCCTCTATCCGAATAAAATTTATAATCTATACCTAACAGATCATATAAGAGCTAGGGAGAGAAATTAATGGTATTTAATTGTTGCTTGACGGATGCCATTTTACGAGATTTATTAAAGTAATTATGTAAAATGGAAATTCTAATTGACGGATGCAGTTGAAAATCACAATATTGTGATAAATTTTAACAAATCCGTTCAGCGGTTTATGAGATGAAAGTTACAACGGACGGACGAGACGTGTCCATAAGGCGTTCCGCTACTACCGCTTCGCTGCTAAAGAACGCCTAAAAAACGGGCCAAATGTGATCTGACCGCAGTTATCCCTGTGCTCTTAGAGCAGGGTCAGATCATCAAGGGGTGCGCATATGATCGAATCGCTGACAGTTCAAGAGATGAATATTTTGTATAAATTAGTATGGTATGCCATTAAAAATGTCAATTTGATTTTTTGTTTAATTAACGTTTATTAAAAGTTCTTCATGTGTATATCATTTCTTTTTTATATTTGTGGAAAAAATATATCTCGGCTGGGTAACCGTAAGAAAAGTAGATCTCGGCCGGGTAACCGTAAGAAAGATAGATCTTGATTGGGTAACCATAAGAAAAGTAGACCTTATACCCAAAAACAGAGTGGAGACCCGTGATATAGAGAGTTAGAAAGAATTCTAAATGTGGTCATTGAGATGGAGATAAATGTTTCTAGCGGTCTCAGAAGAAGACGCATAAATACAGATTTACCAATCACCGACAAAAAGAATGGTAAGTGAAATAAAAGGCCGAAGATGGTGTAGAAGACATTTTTAAGCGGAGAGATCTTTGAATAGGCAATTGTTGTAAAAAGGGTTTGATAAATGACAGAAAGCAAAAAATGACAGTTGCATCGATTTGAAGCGAGGATTATCAGCAATTTAAAGAGTATGCGAGGAATTGCGGGACTAGGGCACATTCTTTCCGAAATATGAGACAACATATAACGGCTTATAGGAGTCGTAGAATGATTTGTAATTGAATGCAAATTGTTTTACGATGAAATCCGAAGTGTTTTTTTTTCTGTTTTAGCTTCCTATAATATTGGAAAGTATGTGTTTCAGATGGAGATGGTGATGTACGGTATCGGATTTGGAATTTCTGAAAACTCTCTATAATTATTTGAGTAAATAGCTCTTCTCTACAACGCGTGTTTTCGGTGTAACAGATATTAAGTATGGCAGGCACAAAATTTTCACGCATGCGAATTCAGCGCACTTTTGAAGATTGTTCTATTTAGTTCTGAATTTTATATCTTTCAGGAAAAAAAGAACATATTTTATTTACCGGCGTAATTCTCGAATATTTCTCAGAATTATATAAAAATAAATCTCTGATTAGAGAAAAACTCAAGGAATTATATATACTGAAAATTCTCCCACGCCTACCAAACCTGTTCTTGTTAAAGCAACTTTTTATTTTAAGTGAGTAATACAGAAACATTTATATCAGTCACGAAATTCGTTGCTGAGCGTTTCAGTATTGCTTCTTGTCTTATATGCTGTAACACTGATATCCACGAGTTTTCCCCAAACATTTCAAAGATATGTCTCCGAATTTAAACAACTAACCAAAATTGTTTTTCTATGATAATAACAAATTCCTTCATCGGTGCCTAATGGAAAAGTGCAACAGAGTTAATAATATTATTTTTGTATTATTTTCCTACAGTATACCGTAAATAAATCGGTACAAACTGCTTCTCATGTTGCACGTTTATTTCTCGATTATCTTCGTTTTATTTATAAGTACTAAGGGTGGGAGTGAGATTCAAAAATTATACAAATATTATATATTTCTAATTACCTCTTTTGAAAATATGAGTGCAAGGATTACGCTTAAGTGAGAATTATGCGAATAAATATGGTACCGTGTACAATAACGGCTTTCATGTTAACTTTTGATCGAATATTCATTTCCTTATCTGTTATTTTTCTTTTCCACATAATCGATTCAAATGTAGTATCAATTGGAAGGATTTTGAATTCTGAAACAATAAAAAACTTACAAATCTAAACGATCGTTATAACAATATTTAACTAAAGTAGATAAAAGTTTTTTTCATGCACTTATTTCATTAGATTAGATGTCAAGTTGGTATGGTGAGGTCACAGAAATGAGTGCAAAAAACAAATTAAAAACAAGTTTAAACAAGTTCGTCTTTATAAATTTTCAAAGTCGCGTTTTATGTGAAACAGAATTATTGTCTCTTTGTGCGTTATTCGAAAATTGGTTAAAAATTGTCATGTAAATTCCAATTCGCATATAGCGAATCCATGTTCCTCTCATTTTAATACAATTGTTCTTTTTAATAGTTGAACTTCTTTTTCCTCCTTTCATTTTTCCTTCCGTATTTTTATTCATTATTTACATTTCCCGACAGCTTTTATGAAAATATTACACGAGATGAGTGACTTTCCCCGATGAAAATCTCCTCTCTTTTCTCTTTCTAATCTCGCCACGTCACTATGATTATATCTTTTACACATCCGTAATTCCTTCGTCAAATCCCATCCTCAGTTGTTTTTACTCTTTCTCTCACCATGCATCGTTTTCCTCAGCTACGCACTTTTTTATAGAAATTTATCCTTCTTAGCTTTTTTATTTAAATATTTAAAACACGACTTCCACACGCTCAAGAATGTATTCCAACTTTCTGCCTCACTCTCTCTCTTTCTCCCATGTGACTCTCTACTCACTATTTACAATGCTCCTCGCATTTATGTGCGCCGTTTCACTACTTATTCAGTGAAATCACCGTTTCCCTCTGGAAAAAATACAGAAGGCTTCCATGACGTCCCCACAGACATTATGATATGTAAGTACTTTTATTTTACGCGGTTTATTGAGTGCAGTCATTTTTATCGATACAAAACAATGAAAGAAAGCTCACAGAACCGAAATCTGCTAATTTATGATGGTAATTGGTGAAACTGCGTCGAGTTATCAGAAGTATACTTTAACCCTCCTCCCCTTCTTTATTGAGACTCTTTGCCGTATATAGTATCATCATGGGATCGATTCCAGGAGCGTTCCTTTTCTCATTTGATTTACGCGGGGTTGAGTGTAGCATATTTTTTATTTCAATTTAAAAACATGAGATTTAATCTCCTTGCCGCCAAAATCACGTAGATTTAGTCACAAAATATGTATTAAACAACAAAAGTTCTATCGTTAAGAGAAACCACGTTGTTGCTGACTTAACAAAATTACTAAAACCTAATTGAATTGAAATATATGATAGAAATTTTTGTTTATCTAAAAAACTGTTATCTTAGGGTTAGTTTCGTAAAATAAAATTTATGAAAGAGATAATTGATGCATTTGCATCGGAATTGTTGAACGATCTAATTATTTTTGATTTGTAACATTAGAAATTTTTATTACATTTGAGCATGAATTTAAGGTTTGTACGGGTTTGTTTGTGTGTGTGTGTGAGTGTCATCATAAGCTCTTTTCTATCCATTGTTAGGCAAAGGCTTCCCCAGAATTCTCCCAGTTACTCCCATTAACTTTCTTCTTCTCCCAAAGCGATACGTATTAATACGTGTGTATGTTTTTACATACATACGCATGCTGATCGTGTTGCTGCGTGTCTTTTATGTATTTAGAGGGAGAGAGTGCTGTTTCTAGTATGCTAAAAAAATTTATTCCCGAAGAATTCGCTTTTATGTAGGTGGGTAATTTTTCAAATACTTTCACCTACTACTTGCCAAACGAAGGAGACAGCAAATTTCATGTCTCGTGTCATGTCTCAAAGTAAAAAGGTTCATCGCCCTTGTTTTGTATCTTTTCCGTCGTTTAGATTTCTCAGAACTATTCTCGGAAGAGTCGCTCTCTTAACGGTGGATAACCATACACATGGTAGACGCGCGAAGATGAGCGCTGACGTTGTAACAGCCTCCACAGACTTCAAATTCCATTTATAACGAAGGGTGCCCAAAGGACTGCTACGAGATCAGATCTGGTCCGTCGCTTAACATTTTTACAGTCCGGTTAGATTCTTCGAGCTTCTGGTCAGGTAAAGCCTCGCGCAACCAAAAGCTTAGAAATCAATTCACTTCATCTTATATCTCACCACTTTAAAATGTGATTGAGGCGCATAGAATATGCTTCTAACAAGTATTGTTTTACCTTAATTTTATCGAAATGGATCAATATATGTTTTAATGTTAGCTATCTAGAGTCTGGGATTTAGGCGGAAGAGTAGTCACGTCGGAATTCGAACGATAGTTGTTGGTATCGCCTTTAGGATAAAATCTCGCTCGCTCCATGAACAGACCGGATTATAATATTTTCTCTTACTTTTCTGCTTCCTATATATAACCTGTTATATTAATATCGCTTCATTGAATTCCTAGTTAAAAATATGGAGAGAGATAAATAAACAGCAGGAGCGTTACAGTGCAATAATTTCCAGTTATTGCATTGCAAATTTATTTGCCAAAATATTATCTGACTTTAATGGACTCTTGAAGATTATAGATTTTGTGTACTCATATTTTATGTGAATATTACAGAAAGTCGAGTTCTTTGCATTGTTTAAAAAAAAACAACTTTCTTTAAGTAAACAATTGTTTTTCAGAACGCCAATGAATCATTTAATAACTAAATATATATCAAAGAATTATATTGCAGTTGAAATATCAGATATCGCATTTTATATTTAAATCAACAGCCAGAAAGTACTCTTATTCGTCATTTGATTTAAAATATCTCCATAATTTCGCATTTTCGGATTGTAAACCAAAAGGAAAACTTTTTAGCGCCTAAGCGCCGTTTTAACTAAGGCGCTTCTCTTCGTACGAGGAAGAGGCGCACGCGACTATGTGCCGCGTAGGTTATGCGACTCACCTTCTTCCTGGACGCCGGGGAAGGTCGAGGCCGCTTCGCGCCGACAGGTGGCCGGCCCCCGATTCCCTCCTCTCTCCCTCTCCACCTATTCCTTCACTCTTCCGCGCGAAATTCGAACGAGGAGAACATCCGAGGAATCCGCAGCGTCACAGTCACTTGGGTAAAAATACTTGGCTCTTCTGGATCTCACCTCGAAGTATTTTAGTCTTTTAAAATCCGAAGGAGAAAATACCAATCCCTGAGGCACCCTTAGAATATATCGCCGTCTTTACAAACCCTGTATGCATCCACCGTGATCTTTCTATCGAACTAATTCAAATTTCATATTAAATATCACCGGGCTGATAGTATCCATGGCAACGAGTAGGCATCGACGGAACTCCTCTCTTCGATGGAATTCCGAGACACTCGTTCTCGTAAGAAAAATCTTACTTAGGTCGCATGTTCTTCTAAGGCTAAGCGGCGGGCATCCGGACTGGACGAACGATTATGTCGAATGTTCTGTGTGGATATGGTACTGCCTCTCGGGCAACGGCCGCATGGATCCCGCTATGAAGACGACTGAGAGCACGCGTGGAGCGGTCTGAAGAAGAAGCTTCCACGCGCCCAACCCATCTGTCTCTCTTTCCCTTTTCTCCCCCCACTCTCTCCTCCCCACTCCGATTCTTCTACGCTCTATAGCTTTCCCCTCTTCTCTAAACTAACTCATCCCATTCCTTACTCATCCCACACCTCCCACTCTCTCTCTCTCCTCATCTCGCATCCCAACCTCTCCTGTCCCCTCTCCAAAGTTTCCTCTTGCTTTGGTCTCTCCGAGCTACTACTCTCCCCACATTACGGACTTCATCTACAAACCGTTTATTATATCCCTCAACTATTCGGATGTATATTACGCGCCGCAAGTTTCTCTTGCTCTCTTTTCTTCCAGAGCTCAATTAATAAAATTGTAGCAAGAAACCACCATAACCTTCCTCTGTATTTATTGGCTCAATGCTTCGTTTCGCCTCTTTGGCAAAAACTAGAAAATTTCTCGCAGTTTTTTTCCACGCGCTTAACTTACCGGTGATAGAAAAATCACGAAAATTGATGCTTCAAATTACGAGTGCAGGGAAAGTGTTCATCGAGAGTTGTTGACAGCATCTCGCTCCGTGATTGCAATGTGTTCATTGCATTGAAGGAAAAAACGTTGGTGCGATAAAACAGAAAAAGACGTAATGTTTTACCAAATAATATGTACTGTTTACAATTAAAGCCTTAATTAAAACTTAAATTAAATTAATTGAAAATAAGAATTTTTCGTCAGTGATAAGTGTGTGCGCCCGCGCTCAATATTATACAAGTAATTTTGCTACGTATGTAAGATTAAGCAAATAAAAATGGAATTTTATGGTTCTTTGTATGAGTTTTATTAAAGCCAACATTTTAGATTGAGCTAAGTTTATGCAATAGAATTCGATATTGGTAAAAGTAATACCGATTCAATTGTTTAGCAATCTTAACTCAGAATCGTTTTCATAATTGCTAAGTGGTAACTACTGTTGGTTAGAATCGGAATAAAATATTATAAAGATTTTGAAAACTTCAAAAATCTATCTGAAAATTTTATTTAGCAATTTAAATTTATGCTTTCCATCGTTGTGATTAAAGAATCTTTTCATTTAAAAGGATGTCCCCAAAAACTAAGATAAACACAGATATTAAGTTTTAGCCATATATTTTTTCATACATAGATAATGATTTATAAATAAAGTTAAATTCAAGGCAAAAACGTGTCTACCAGCAATGGTACGTAACCTTACGCTTAGGCCTGCTCAATAATTGCTAATTTGCAGTTCTACGCACATGAACGTAACATTTGTTTATGAATATCTCTTTAATGTTCGAGGAACATATTTCGAAACTGGGTAATTGCTATTAGATTTTTTGTTAACCAGTTACTGGTTTTATAAATAACACATCTATTTCATCAAAATTAATTCATAATACGCACAAAATATCACAGCGAGTTACGTCCTCTTCCTTGGGATAGGCGTTCCTCCTACCTTAAAAAATATTTATGACTGTTTCGGAAATGTGAGAACAATTTTTGTTAAAGAGCCTTTATATAAAATACATCACACTTTTTGCTGCGGCCTAAAAAGATTTCATCCCATAAGAATGATCTAATATATAAAAGAGAATGTTTGGGCACTAATAACTCGGACACTATAAGAGCCATCGAATTCAAAAGTTTCATGGGCCATGCTATGGACCAAGGAAAGTTTTTAGTCTAGGTTTCAGACCGTGGGGTCTCTCATAACCCGTGGGGTCAACAAAATACTATTTCCATAAGAATGCATGAGAAATAGTGTGGAGAAACCCCAAAATGCCTTAGAGCCCTACACTGATGTGGATATAAATATACCTAAATGTTAACGTATGATCACGGGAAATGACTTTTTTACGCACGAAAGACGGAATATTTTAATTCTGTTCATGTTTTGTCGTATTACATGTTAAATTGCTCGAAATTATCCTTTATGCGCAAAATTTATTAACATTTTCAGGCGGCAACAAAGCTAAATTTCTCAATTGTTGTCCTCTTCAAAGGGAAGATAGCCACGTAAATATTAATGCAAGAAAAATCCACGCTGTGGCGCGCCGTTGAGGAAGAATAGTTAACGCCAAGATAAAGGGTACAAATGGATTCATGCCTAAATATAGTTTATGAATACTTTTAAAGTAAGTCAAATGATTTTTAAAGAATGTTAGAACGTTGTTATCCTTTACCATTAACATTCAAAGACTTATCGCAACATAAATCGATACATCTACTTACATTTGTTCGGTAACCAAGATGTTGTTTATTGTATACTTTTTGGCTAATAGCATCGAAATAATCCACATAATTTTATTGCTGCTTTAAAGGCTTCGGTGCATCTATCCATGTGAATATTAATTAAGACGTTAATGCGTAATTATATTAATGGTAAAACTTTACAATACAATAGGTACATAAAATAGTAAATGTTAATGTAAACATAGCTTGCGTAATTAAGGAATGGGGAACGAAAATTCAGGACTTATGGTGCACTCGGAGTAATTCCTATTTTAATAAAACTGCTCGATTACGCCAAATATTCTTGAAAAAGCAGTCTGCCTTGATTATATGATGGATCATTGAGATATACCCACGAGCACAAGCCGGACTAAATTTTTTCAATGGTTTCTTTAGGTGGTAGTTAAAATTCCGTGTGAACCTTTTCTTCGAATAACACATTTGAGAAATTTGGGAGCACTGACAGCGCGGGGCCCCGAGAAATAAAAATCATTTGCTACTTAAAAGAAAACTTTCCCGAGTGAAACCGGGCAACTCCAGCTAGTATAGTAATAATGCTGCGGAAGCGCCTGCAACTGGCTATCATTCGAACAGGTGTAAGTTCGATTCCCGCTGTGACTAACGATTTTTTAATGCTCTGATCTTTTATTCTCGGCTTTAATGGTATAGGTGCTATTATTCTTCGGCCACGGGATTTTCGATCTATATAATGCAACTCTAGAAGAATTGACGATTAAAGTAATTCAAATAGCCAAATAACGGTTTGATAATCTAATTGCATCTTTCGGCTCCAAATCAGCCCTATTTAATGGTGTTGTAACGATGAAGGATTCATTTTTGCATCACTGACGAATTGCACATCTGGTTTTTTCAAAATATTTGTTGTTATCGAAGTGGATTTACTTTAGCATCAATTGAATTCCACCCGAAAGATGAACTGAATATGGCATTTTAGAAATGTGGAAGAAATATTGGGATAAAAACTTATCAAGATGAACGGTCATTTAGCGGCAATGGCAATATTTACTGCAAACCCTTTGAGAGCTGCTAATCAGAATGCAAGCGCTGACTGGTGCCAGGGAAATGATAGGGCTTGAAAATAATCTAAAAAATAAGCGAAACTAAAACACTGCGAATAACTTATCAATATCTGTGAATGGCGTAAGAAAATTTGATGGAATAAAGTAGAAAAAAATCTAATAGATGTGACTTAAAACTTCATTTGGAGTTTTTGATTTAGCACGGTACTGATATAAGTTTTAAATATATTATGCAGTTGAAATTTCAATTTTTCTTTACAGTAAAATGGCAGCCTTGATAAAGACACATGATACAAATACCGTATTATCTCATTCATCATTAATCATTTCTAAGTACCGAATTCAATGAAATTCTATCATGGGATTTAAGAGTTGGGATTTTAAATGACATTTCCAGAGTTATAGCAGCCCGGATTCAGGATATGGCCCAATTATGGCATTTTCCTTACATACTTAAACATAAGTAACAAGTTGGGATGCATGTACATGAGTTTTTCGTGGTACAGAAGTGCTTTTCGTCAAATTCGCCGTAATATAATCGTATACTTATGTATTTGCTTTGAAATCAGAAAATTATTTTTCCTTATATTGTGGTAACCCTGCTTTTTATATCCGTTCTTAACACGTTCCTTTCGTTTAGCTATTACATACCCGCCCTACAAAAGAAAATTTCTTCTTAAAATAGGTTCAGCCAATACCTAAATTCATAGTTACAGAAAAATTTTAACCTTGATATTGTGGTAGTCCTGTTTAATTGACCCTATTGAAATATGATATTTTGGTTATTTATTTATATGAATTGTATATATAACATATTTGGTTAAATTCCATGAGGTCAGTTCTCTAGAAATATGTGTCAAAGAAATATTATTTTACTTTTTACTGTCGTAACCCTGCTTTTTAGATCCGCTTTAAACATCTTGATTTTATTATAGTACGTTTTACAAATCTTATATAAAAAATTTAATTGAAATCCATTAAGATAATTCTTTCCAAATCCATAATTATTGAAATAGTTTAATTTGCAATTGTGGCACTTCTGTATGATTGATCCTGTTCAAATACGCTATTATGGTTTTTTAAATATGTGTACATTATAAATATTAAATTTGATTAAAATTGATGTGGACAGTTCAACACAAATACTTGTAAAAGACATTTTTTAATTATTTGTATTGTGGCAGCTCTGATTTCTATATCTATGGTAAACATTTTCATTTTGTTTTTTATGTAGCACACCTCCTTTATACAAAATTTCATTGAAATCGGTTAAGCCAATTTCTTCCAAATTCATAATTACCGAAAAGGTTAAACTTTGCAATTGTGGCACCCCTGCTTAGTCGATCTTGTTCAAATATGCTATTTTGATCATTAATTTATGTGAATATTTTATGTACCAAAGTTGGTTGAAATGGGTTTAGTCAAATCTTCTCTGATATATGCGTACTTACGGACGGATATCACGAAGATAATAGTACTTTTTAGCAATGACGAAAAACACTAACAAGTAGGGATGTACACGGGTTTCCCGTGGTACAGAAGTGCTTATTGTCAGATTCGCCGTAGTGTAATCGCATGCTAATATATTTACTTTGAAATCAGAAAATTATTTTTCCTTATATTATGGAAACCCTGCTTTTTAAATCGATTTTAAACATGATCATTTCGTTTTGTCATTCTATACTCTCCCTACAAACGAAATTTCTTTGAAATCCGTTCAGCCAATGCCTTCGAAATTAATAGTTACAGAGAATTTCTAACTTTGATATTGTGGTAGCCATGTTTAGTCGACCCGTTTTGAAAATAATAATTTTGTTATTTATTTATATACATCTACATGTTACCATGCAATTCACCTAATTGGTGGGTGGCAGGGGGTGCAATGCATCAAAACCTACCTAACGATTGTCTATCGCAGATTGAAATTTTCTATTGTGATCTCGTATGGTCCTCGGAAAGAAATAGCCTAGATAACGCTCCGTCCTACAATCAATCTCACGTATCTTATCATCATCGTCGTTTATACCTATATACGTTGGTGCTTCAATTATTCCTACAACCTCGTCTTTTAGACATTCCGATCTATATTTCTCCAGAAGCCGCAACCTTGAGTTCAATCTACGATCCTCCAGTGGTACCCAGTTCAAATCCCTCAATAATGAGGTGCCGCTTTTCTTATGTTCGTACTTTTGTTTTACGAATCTGGCTGCTCTGCGTTACACTCTTTCTAATTGAATTATATGTCCCTTCTCGTACGGATCCCATATGCATGAGGTGTATTCCACTTGTGGTCTAATCGGTGATATGTAACGTTTCACGTATTTTTTCTGTAATGTTCCGTATTATTCTACCTATGAAAGCCAGTTTCTTGTTGGCCGCGCCTATAACTCGACGAATGTGCGTGTCCCACGAAAGATCTCGGCAAGTGGTTACTCCTAAATATTTTACATACTCAGCCGCTTGAATCTTTATTTCATCTATTTTATTCTCGAAACCTACTTCTATGTTCTTATTTTTCCGGAACGTAACTGCGGCACATTTAGTGTAATTAATTTCAATTTTCCATCCATGGTTCTTAAGTCTTCACGCAGTGAAAAAAATTTGACTGATGCTCGTTTTTTTCTTGTATTGTGGCAGCCCTGCTTTCTATATCTATACTAAACATCTTGATTTTGTTTTATTGTTTTACACGCCTTTTTCCTACAAATTTTCATTGAAAACGGTTCACCCAATTCCTTCCAAACTCACAATTACCGAAAAGTTTTACTTTGTAATTTTTGGACCCCTGCTAAGTCTATCCGGTCCAAATATGCCATTTTGGCATTAATTTATGTGAATATTATAGGTACCAAATTTGGTTGAAATCAGTTCAGCCAATTCTTTCCTGATATATGCGTACGGATTGACATCACTAAGAATGCTTTTCAGAATTGATGAAAAGCACTAAAAATTGCTTTCCTAAGTGAATAAAAGTTCTCATACCTATCATTTTCGAATTACATTTAAATAAAAGCATCAATGTAGGAACGTAAAAAAGAATGCGTCCATACGACACACATACATATTGGAAAATATTTGATAACCTTACCTGAAAAACATTTTTATTTCCTTTAGCTCTATAGCTATGGGAAACATATTTCCGGTGAATATCTTACATGGAAAGGCAAAACGTTCATGTTTTGTTTTTAGTCCAGTTGCGGCTCTAATTGAGCGATTTGACCCGAGTATGTAATTATCACCAACGTTTATATGAATCTTAAATACAATATTTCCTCGAAATTCGTCCAACGTTCAAGTGTCTCATATACGCGTAAAAACTGGTGGTCGGACCAAATGCAGTTAGCGCATTTATTTCTTTTAGAGAGAAACCTGCCAAAAAGCGGTTGATCTTTATATGATTATATAGATATATGATTATATAGATTATGATTATATAGATATAGGGGTGCCGGTGGTGTAGTGGTTAGGACGCTGGCTGCTACTCGCCCGATGCTTGAAAAAGTCATCGGGTACGAATCCTGCGCGAGTAGGATTTTTCTCAAGGTCGCCCGGCCCCCTGTCTGTGTGGTTTGAGGAGACCGCGCAAATTCAGCTGTTCCGTCCTTCGGAAGGGACGTTAAGCCGTTGGCCCCCCTGGTGTTCTTCGTAAGAGCAGGCAAATGCCGGCACCGGGTTTCCCTCCTCCCTTCTGTGTGTATGTTCGGTGTGGAAGGCAACGGGAAACCACCACACCGTGTATGTATATTCCCTAGTCAAAACCAGTTAATTAATTGGTAGGACCTGTCGTAAGACAGAATACGAATGAATGAATAGATATAGATCGAAGTATCAGATACACTGCAGTAGTTATTTAATGACCCCAGACGAGTTTTCCGTAATTTGCTTTCCATTTTACTTCTCTAGCATGTTAAATAAAGGTTTACAAGTGGAATTTTATAAGTTGTATGCATTGATCGTGTCAACAAAAGCAATCAAGCAAAACTTTTTCTTATTTAAATGTTAGAAAAATTATAATTACCATTCTTTAATTATAATTAATATTATATAATAATATAACCATATATAATATTATATATAATATATAATTAATTAATATTATTATAACAAGTTGAGTAGTGTAAATATAAGAAAAATTAGTAGTGATGCCTTCTGGAATGTTAATTGCCGAATTTATTCGATTCAATGATCACAGAAAGGTAACCTTTACAGAGTAGTTACGCATATTTTTCTTAAATACCTCTGATTTGTGGATTGGTGTTGAGTTCATTAATTTTTAGGAGGTCATTCTTACTTCCTTATAAGTCCGGAGCCACGCGTCAACTACATCTGTGCTATTAAAATGCTATAGCGATATTTATAACAAACCTGGTACAACGTGTTAGCATATTCTCCAGAAACTATCTTCGCTTCACTGATGTAGAAGATGACTGGAAAGGATAAAAAAATGTGAGAACTCGCGTTGAGGACAAGTCACAATGCCTCGACTAGGTTTACTTCCGCTTGATGAAAAAGATAACACTGAAAGAAAAGTGGAGACGGAAAACGTGACCTTGAAATGTTTTCAGAAATCCCAAAACCGAAATTTTTCCCAAAGACGTTTTCTGAAATATGGACCGTGATGACCCATTTTTATTTGTTATATATAAAATAATTTTAGCATAAAACTGATTTTAGATGGCCCAAGTGCCTAGATGCGTCTCTCTTCATAAGTATCCATTGCGTATATTTTTACCAAGTCATTTTTTAATATACTCTAAAACTATACTTCTGTCTTTGTTAATTAAATAAACAGTGATAAAAATTATTCAGCTGATTTATTTTAATGGTGAACAACAAATATTACTAAAATACCTTTTAGGCTAATAGGGAATATTCAGTGAAAAGAATAAGTAATGTGCATTTTTTAATTATTTCATTTTGACTAGTAATTTCAGAAATTAGTAGCCACTGTTTCACGATAAACTAATTAAAAAAACATTTGATGGGAAATACTCTCGTGTTATCGTGTTATTCTGTTTTATCTCATTACCATAAACTTTTTTAGTTAAGTGGGCGATTTACCTACGATGCTATGTATTGTTACGATATCTTTGATAAGAACGTGCCAATTGGAGGTAAAATTAATCCAATTAACCTCCCACCATTACCTGTCTATTATATGCTTAACTATACGATTTATAGTTAAATCCACTGCGTTTTGCCGCTGTAAATAAAAGCTTTCATTTTTGTCAAGCATATTGCACACACCTTTTGTAAATTAGATGCATCGATTTCCTGCTTACAGATTCAGCAAAACATTTGTCTCAACAAACTCGTTTCTCCTGGATTAACGGTCTAAGGAGGAGAGAGAGAGGGGAGAAAAGGTGGTAGGCAGAAGACTCGATTTGGCGCAGACGATGTCGTATCTCGACGCCACGTACCCATCAAACTCATCCGATTTTCCCGGCACGTGTAAACCTCCTCTCTCCCTCACCCCTTTCCATCATACTCATCTCGCCTCCCACACTCAACCCAAAAGTTGATTGCCCTCGTTTTATGGATCTCGCGATCATCTCAAAAATATCTTCTCCCTCCGTCTAATTCCACCCATGCAAATTACGACCCCTCCTTATTGGCACACGCCTCATTTCCCTCCCCTTATCAAATCCGCTTAAAAGTTTTTTATTTTATCTCTTGCGTTTCGGTCCATTTATTTGCGGATAATAATTCTTTCTCGCTTGGTAATAGCTTCAAAAGATACGACGCGGATTGAACGCGGAGGCTATCGTAAGGAAATGTTCTGAACAGTTGCAGCGTCCGCTATAAGATATCCATTCACTTAGTTCATGGGTTTTATTTCCCACATATCTATGTAAAAGAGGTCTTCGACGGCAGCTACGCATGTTTGAACAGTTTGCTGGAGTTCAAAAAATGTTATTGGAATTAAATCGGCAAATCAGTTTTTCCCTAAAGCGAAGTTGGGTTAAAATATTGAATGGTTTATATTTTAGGTTAGGGCAGAAATCTCTATCCTTGAATTGTTACCGGGAGCATTAATGCTCACTGAGCGTCTAACTAATTTATGTATGCCAATAAATGAAGAAGTACACAGAAATATTAAACTGTAAAATTGTGGAACATCCACCATAAAAAATAGGCAAAATTTTTTAAAAATAAATTAGATAACAGAGATCTCTTAAAAGTAGAAGCTTGTTAGTTCGTGACTCGCTATTACATAAAAACATACGTGTACGCTTTTTAGATGGAGGGATTTTGTTTGGCAATCCACGGTTCGGAGTATTTTCTTGCACCGGAGATTTTTAAATCCGTATTTTTGAAAGTATTTGAAAGAATCATACCAGTAATCCCGCACGCAATTATGAGAAATACTGTCCATTAAGAAACATCACCCATATCTAACTCATCCGTATTTTAGTAGAATCGATCGTCTTAGTTTCGTCATGTGTCGGTGTGCCCAAATGTTTTCGTTCTGTCTCGAACCCATTTTCATTGTTTCCACCCAATACCCTCGCCGCCAAATACCTTTAGCGCAAAAACGTCTGCGATTGTGGTGCCGCGCAAAGAGGGATTCGCACCAGATGTTACCTTCGTTAATATGATATTCCTTTATTATTTTAAATCGATCCTAGCACTTAACGTCACCTCTCTTTCTTGAAAAATTTAAAGAATTACCTTTTCGTCGCCATACGAGCTTCATTTTTCATCTCAATCGATTCTCCGAAATCGGTCTGCCTTTTCAACTCGCTCAAATTAACGTGGTCTCGGAGAAATGGTCGGAAAGGGAGGGATGAAGAATAACGGGGAGAAGAAATTTTAGAGAGAAGGAAATGGGAATAGATGATTAGAGTGGGGGAGGGAAGGAGTATGGCAATAAAAGGGGTGAGGTTGAGAGGTGAAACGGAAGAGGAGGGAGTTTAGTGGAAAGGGAGAAGAGATGCGGGAGTGTATAGGAGAAGGACTGGAGTAGAATGGAATGTGAAAGGAAGACGAATGGGAAAGAAATGGGAGAGGGAGGGAGCGGAAAGGAAAGGGTAAGAGAAGTAGAAAGGAGGGGATAAAGTTGGACAGTGAAATGGAAGTGGAAGGAATTTAGAAAAAAATGGGAGATGATGGCGAATATGGAGCTTGAGAGACAGGTAAAACAGGGTATAAGTTAACAGCAAAAATATTGCTGTTCACTGATGTCCTGTTGTAGGTTGGCCCGTCAACACCAGAATAATTAGTGCTTCCAAAAATTACTTTTGAGAATATCGTTCTAACACGAGAGTGCATGTTACATTTACAACCGCCGCTTTAATTGCCATTTACTATATTTAAGGATGTGGCGGTGATTCGTATTTTTATTTTCATAAAATTGACTAGTGGCAATATTTCGTGCCAAATCCAATCCAGGTAAAATAGGAACCGGTCGAAAAAAAACTATTCAATCACTGTTAAGCAGCGTTGCCGGGTGTTAAAGCTCTGAAACCAGATTTCTTTCTTATAATAAATCTTTAACGGGTTGTTTGGGCGCGGCTAGTCTAGGTCAGAGACTTAGGTGAATACAGCCGCTGTAAATTGATAGGCAGTTTTATGATGTATAGCTTAATCATTAAAATAAAATATTTTATAGTATTCTCGTGGTATGGGAAAATTTCATCATTGAGTTGAAAAATTGGATTTGACTTTAAAAGAAACTTTTTCATTTTATTTCCTATTTTTACAAAAAGTCGCATTTTCACATTAGACGGTAAAAGCCCATTAATTATGCTTACAGTAATATGGTACCAACAAAATAATTAAGTTGTTTTAAAATCAAGGATCTTTTTATAATTACTATGAAATTAAAAATTCAACCTTCACCATGTTGACTAAACGCTTCGCTCACGTATTTCGGCATATAGTAATCATTGAATTAAAATCAATAGCTCTCATTTTTACTTTCTCCATATACGAAGTATAGAGAAAAAATCGAATTCGAGATTTCAAAGGAAATACATGTTTTAAGGTCTCCTGTTCACGTTTTGACCATTTTCACGATGCCTGTGTGTGGATGTGTGTGTGTGTGTGTGTGTCTGTGACAGGAATTTTGTGGGTGCTCTTAACTCAAAAACTATTAATCGCGTCAGTGCGAAATTTTATATTTGACATATTTGTTAAAATCACAAGAACTGATTATTTTTTGGTAAAAATCGATCAACCGAAAGTAGGTTGTCACTTATCCAATACTTAGAAATATTTGCTTTAATATTTGAAGAATGTCAAAAAGTATAGGAATACATTTTGTAGGAAATTTAATTTTCTACAACCTTTGTTCGAAAAATTTTCCCATATAATGCATTGTTTAAAAGATATTTTAAAAACTAATTTTTTAGTTGCCACCACCACAATACCTACGGACGACTATTGTAAACAGTATACGCTTACTTACGTCTTACGTTAGTAACGCTCCTTTATATTTTCTTAATTGTTTGAGCTTCCTGTCCATATCCAATATCAGAAGGCTACGTTTGAGTTTATTTCCGTTCTTTGTAGCCTTTAAAATTTTCTCGCAGTTCCCTAAAATACTTATTATCATTTAACTTACTTGAAATTTTTAGAAATATTACAAGTATGGAGAAAGTCATGTGATGGCCATATCAGATTTTTTATTAAAAATTAAAGACATTCCTGTTTACAAAACATTTTCATTAATTCCGTATTTGATTTTGATTTGCTGAAGTTCAAAAAAGTTCTCGAGGTTGCTATACTATCTTTGTTCATTAAGCAGAATTCATCCTCAAAACATCGAAATAGAACGAATTGAATGCCATAAAACGCATATGAAAATTCTTCGGTTGGTTTTTAAAATATAATATAGTAATTAGTTTTCAAGATAACTAGAAAAGGAATTTTTGCGTAATTTTGCGCAGATAATACGTAAGATGGTTTGACCGACACAAGACGAAAATGATGGTGTAAATACACTGTCTTTGGGCGATATATTAATCTAATATCACTGCTGGTAGGAAAGCAGAAGACTCTCCACCGTCAAATACTTCTGGAAACTCTTTGGAGATGAAAAATTGCTTGATTAATGACTAAGAGGAAATTGAAAAACCTGTGTCCGAAAGCCGAACTTGTTTTATTTCTATCCCACTGGTCGAACACACAAAGATGCGCCTGCTTCTCCTTGTTCATATTTCCTTTCATATCCTCTTAATCATTTTTACTACAAAATCCGTTATTTGACAGAAGTTGCTTCAGAAGAAACTAAAAAAAAATTGAAAAATCAAAATTAGAGTTCTTCGAAAATATTGTATGCTTTATATCGGAATAAATCGTTGCTTTTTCGTTTTGTTTTTTAAAGAAAACCTTCACTTGCGTGATCTCTGGATAATTGACGTTTACTTTACGTTTTAAGGGTCGAATAATTAATCTCGCCACTGAAGAAGCCGCGTGCAGACGATATTTTTTCTCTAATATAATTTGCTCTTCACCTGCCTTATTCCCCTCTTTCGCTTCTCTCTATTGCCAAAGTTATCTACTCCAATCTTAGCGCACAAGTTCCTTTCGTGTAGGGCTCTCTAAAAAGTAAAAAAATAATCGCCTGCCAAGAATGAAGGGTGGAGCCGAACAGGAGACAAACCCGCCTACATTTCAGCGTCTGAGAGTGCCCTGACCCCGGACCCAGAAATTCTGGAAGTGGTCTGATGGCCAGAAATACGTTCTAGATTCATAATTAATGTGAATCAGATAGCTGCCTGTATATAATCTAAGCGAAGAAAATGTGGTATTGTTGAATATTTAAGTTGATTTCTCCATTCGCGAGTCATGAAACGAGTTTCTATTCGTGGAAATAGAAACATTTTCATGAAAGAATTCATCGTTCCTAGTTGTGTAATTGCAAAAAGTGATAGGATTTTGCGATTTTTAAAAAATATTCACTCCATAGGATATGCAAGAGTGACTGATCGTAGTAATTATGAATGATTTAAAGGATTTACGACCGCGAATTTTTTATTCATAATTGTATCGGTGCTTCTGTGACTGTAAACTCAATACAGAATAAATCAAATAGCATGCTAAGTGATCATAGTTTTTCATTGATAAACCTCTTGGTATAATAGATTCATTAATTTAGATAATTATAGAGTAAAATTTTGCAATCCATAAGTATTATTTAATTTATTTTATTAAAATTTATAATTATCGAGTAGTAAATTATTTTTGAGGTATTTACATCATATTTCAATGTGTATAATAATATAGCATGAATTACCATGGCTTTTTGTTTGTCTGAAGCCGCCACCTCATTACTCCTCGCCAAAAAATACTGTAAAAAAGCTTCAAAAACATTTCAGGTGATTATTTTCACACACATATATATATATCATCATCATCATAGGTAGTCTGTCCGTAGACAGGTCCGTGATTATTCATGGTTAAACCTGGTTCTCCATATACTCCTATTTTCCGCTGTCCTCTTCATATCTTGATAACTCTCTTTCCCTTTCAAATCGTCTATCAGCTGAAACCTTTTCCTACCTCTTTCCCTTTTCCCATCTAGTTTTCCTTCTAACACGTCTTTAATCATACTCTCTCTCCTCAGGTAATGTCCAACCCAGTTAGCCTTCCTCTTTCTGATAGTCTGTATAATCATTCGCTTCTCTCCTATTCTTCGTAGCACTTCATCGTTTTTCATCCTATCTGTCCATTTTATCTTCAGCATTCTCCTCCAAGTCCACATTTATATATATATATATATATATATATATATATATATATATATATATATACACACAAATTTTATTTAATTTTAAGTACTTATTTTACTATATTGTCTTACTTGTAGCATTATCATCTTTTATCAGGAATGAAAACGTTACCTCTTCTGTTGTCATTATGCATTCAGAAAAATATTTCGCTATACTTCGCAGTTTTAGGAATGTTTCTGTGACTTACAGCAGGAAGTTGCTGTATATGGAAACTTCAAACTCAAATTTATTTGAAAGCTCGTTAAAAGTATTCCAACGTGGATGCCTTTTTATGAAACCGAATCTAACAAATTTATCGCCGTCTTATTGTATGGACCAAACTCAAAATTTCAACAGCGAAGGAAAATTTTATCTTTTTAAAATTATGTTTGTCACACAGAATTTAAACGAGTTTGATAAATATTTTCATTCATTACAAAATGTAATAAAATACAGTATAAATTTTGTTTAAAGAAATACAATGCCTATGTCAATGTTAAAAATTTTCTAATTCTAATGCAAAATAGTATTTTTTGAAGAATAAATTACAGGAAAATGTTCATTTTAATTGATTTTTATTTAAGAAAAAAATGAACCGAAATTTATGATTAGCACCCGTCTGCTCAATTTTATTTCTTTTTCTATCGTATTTGAAGTGATTTGTTTGTTTCTAGAGACCAATTATTTTTAATCGTTCGAGAATGAAAGCTTTTTTCGCCGAATGCAGTCGTTCATTGAAGTTAATCGATTGGAGAATAAAAACCTGTGCTTTTCAATTTCCAATGGTTACCATTCAAGTCTTTCTTGCCGCGTCATTTCATTTCCAAACGCTCTCCCTTGCTAACGGACTTCCGCTGCATGTATGACAGCGGTCGCATTTCTTCCGTAGATCTGACGGTAATTAATACAAATTACCTACTATTTCTATCACACCGAAAAGGAACGATCTAAAAGGCAAAGGTTGATTTATGTTTCTTTGAAACGTAGTCAGCTGTTTACATAATGCAGTCGTATTTTCAATTGGTAGTTAACACTTTTAGAGTCAATTTCGTTAGCGCCATTTTGAAACCTAAATATAAGGCGGTGATTTCGAAAATGCGAGATTATAGTTGATAGAACAGGTGCAGTCTCATACACTACAGCAGTGGTGCGCAACCTGTGGCCCGCGATTCGATTTCAGGTGGCCCGCGGAGCTTTCAAACAATTTTCACTTTTGAATTTTATTAACCCATCGGCTTACCTGACCGTCGAATCATTAGAGAGGAAGACAATTATCGAAAGGTGAAAAAGACGGCTTTAGAATGGAAATTCAACCTACCATTAGTACTTAAATTGTCTATACATTAATAGAATGTTTTTAATAAATTGCGTGGCACTTCGCAAATTTATCCGTTTTTGTGTGGTCCGCGATTAAAAAAGTTGCGCACCACTGCACTATAGCATATTTTCTTGGGTGTTTGAAAGATACATTACGTCTTTACAAAGAAATCGAGGCCAATGAAATTTGTTGGTAACGGATCCAACCTATCGCCACCTTTCTAAATTGGATTGTAGTGTAACCTATTTTCCAATTTATAGGTTTGTACGTTCCATCCTTTACTCATCTGTTCAGAGTAATTTTCTCGGTAAATTCTTTATATTTACAACATTTACAAATAATTTAATGATACACCGTATCATCGTTCGCAAAATTATGAACTTTCTGTAGAATCTGTTCCATATAACGATTTTAGCTATTCCGCGACGCGTTTGACTGGATTTGCCAGATTATCCATGGCATTTTCCGTTCTTATTCAGTATATTTACCAATTTGACGCTCTTACCGAGATTGTTTAAATTGCCCCTTTTTCCTCCAAGAATGTTTAGGGGGCAAGACCTTAAAAATTCTTAAACGTAACTCTCTTAAAGGAAAAACATCAAGAAAGGAAAATCCATATCGGAGTTTAACGTGCTAGAATTTGTGAGAAATAATTGATATGAATAGCTTAATTCTGGTGATTTGCGTAAATAATGGTTGTGAATTTGTGAACGGAAAGTGTAGTGGATCGAGAAATTATTTATCCTTTGCTTTAAAAAAACGGATACCGCCGCTTAATGAAAAAATTCCTCCGATTACGAAAGGTATTATAATTGGAAAAATATATGCTACTTTTAGGAATAGGCTGCGCTGTAGTCAGTGTTTTGGCTGCATTAGAATATTTATTTGAAATGATAACTTGGCCATAATTTTTAATAAATGATATTTAACAGATACTCCTGTGGAATTTATATTTTTATTTGGGCTCATTTTTGCGATACAATTTTTATTTCTCCACTTGCCACATCGCTTTAATTACATTGTTTCCTTAGACTCATAACCCTCATCAAATACTTTTCGATTGTATATATTACTCGAAAATAAAATTTAGAGCACTCTTAAACATATACTACTTTTGGGTTACTACATTTTTATATAATATAAATTTTTATAGTTTAAATATATAACTAACTTTCATAAAATATAAATGGCATATTGCTTCAAGAATACGGTTCATTATGTTAGCAGCCATCTCATTAACATGAGAATGAAAATGGGGATATACGACCTACACCTAGTTCCTGAGTATTTATGCGTTGTTTATCTATACCAACCCACGGCTCTTCCTGAATCCGGAGCGTACCCTTAGTTCTGAAACCCCATTTCTACTCCTACTCATATTCTAGAACAGAGGTCGGCAACGCGGCGACCGCGGGCGCCATGGCGCTAACTCAATTTTCAAGATCTTAAAAATAAAAATGAAATTACCTCAGCAATCAACACGATTCAGTTATCAGCAAGAAAAGTTACAAGAAGAATTGAAGTTATTGCAACCAATATGGAGAAAAAGTTGGCAAATAATTTACAAAAATGTATTTTCTTCTCGTTGCAACTGGATGAGTCAACAGACATATCAGACACTTCTCAATTGGCTATGGTTGTGAAGATGGTGTTTAATGATTTTTCAGGAAAGGAAGAATTTCTTAAAATTCTTCCATTAAAGGGACGAACAAGAGGTGAAGACATTTTTTCAGCTTTTAAAAAATGTCCAAGAAAATAATATACCATTAATGAAGTTTACCGCAATTACTACAGATGGTGCACCTTCGATGGCAGGTTGTAAAAATGGATTTATTGCGCTATGTAAAGAAGACCCTCTCTTTCCAAAATTTATTTCATATCACTGCATTATACACCAAGAAATGTTATGCGCAAAAGTTCTTCATTTTCAACATGGCATGAAAACAGTAACAAAAATAATAAATTCCATAAGAGACGTACCAATGCCAACACCGATTGTTTAAACTGCTTTTACAAGGTGAAGATGCCGAATTCGATGATCTCCTTTTACATACCGAAGTTAGATGGCTAAGCAGAGGCAAAATACTTGTGAGGTTTATAAATATCATAAAGGAGGTAAAGGAATTTCTCACGTCAAGAAATGAATATTATGCACAATTGGATGACAATGCTTGGTTGATGGATTTCGGATTTCTTGTTGATATAACTATAAAATTGAACGAACTGAATATAGAGATGCGAGGGAAAAATCAACTCATTGCAAAAATGATAAGTGCAGTAGATGCATTCAAATGTAAATTGGCATTGTGGAAGTCTCACCTAGAGAGACATTCATTATCACATTTTCCGAATTTAAAATATATTATTGAGAGTCTGACTGATGAAAATGTTACCACTGAACCATTTTCACAACACACTGCAACTCCTGAAGGAATGTAATTTTAGGTTTCGTCAATTTTCTGAAGTAGAACCCATAATAACATTCTTTGCTAATCCATTCAATTTTATAGACAATGATATGTCTGTTAATATTGGAACTTACTTTAATATCATTAACACCGAGGACTTAGAAAAAGAAATAATAAATATGCAGAATGATATTATTTTAAGGTCACATAAAAATGATGACAACTTTTGGAATTTAGTTGACAAAATTCGCTTTTCATTATTAAGAAAATGTGCCCTAAAAATATATTCTTACTGTGCTTCAACGTACACTTGCGAGTCCATTTTTTCAAGCATGAAACACTTGGAACCCAAGTACCGATCGAGACTCACCGATTACAATTTAGACAACTGCCTAAGTTATGTGCCAAATTATAGCAAGTAGGCTGAAGATATGCAGTCCCATGTTGCACATTGATTTATTTTTCATGTTTTTATAATAAATTCTTTAATAGTTTTTCTCTTATAAATACAAAAATATCATTTTAATAAATATTGGTACACATCTACTATTGTTACTTCACTTCATGCCCCCAATAATTAAAGTTGCGCCCTCATAGATAAAGAGGTTGCCGACCACTGATACAGAGAGATATCAACTGATCTTGCTTATGCGCCCTTCACGTCTTCAGTAATATAAATTGCGCCCTCGTAGGTGTAAAGGTTGCCGACCCCTGTTCTAGAAAGTTAAAGGAATATATGCATTTTGTTGTTTTTGTTTGTCTCACCTTATGCTCGACCACCATCTCTCTCGGACTGTTTTGTTGGTGACGAGTTGATAAAGTCATTTAAATTTGCACGTTGCCGTAAAACCTCAATTAAATATCAAAGCAAAAAATTACTGCCATGCTTCGCGATCCTTGCAATATGAATCAAATCACTGAGAATTTGAAGTTAATCTGTATCCACCTCTGTGTATGTCTCTGTCAAATAGCTATAAAATCTTTTTTTAATGCAAAATTAAGCACACTCTTAGTTTATAAATATGTTATATAATAAGTTGAAAATGACAGTTTTTTTAAATTTATTAGTTTCTTCTCCAAAAGATCTATTTATCATTGTCATAGTTTTCTTTTTAACATATCCTTGTTCGAATTGTCTTGGCCTTTAATAAAACCACTTATGAGTATCGGTATCTTCTTAACTAACTAGAATCGATTAAGACCTCTAGCTTAATAACCAATATAGTTGGCCCTGAGGTCCGTAGAATTTGTGTTTGTACGGTGAAGCTATAATCAATCTGAATAAATCAATATCGGTATGATTTAAATATATATTTCTCCCATCCGACCCTCAAGGGATGCCGCGGTTGAAATCAAATGCAAATTCTAGAATTACGTTTGAAATAGGAAAGTCACAACCTTAGGAAAAACATAGGAGCAGTACATCACTTTCGATGCGAAGAGGTTCTCTGAACCGACCTTCCCGGTCCATCGAAGGAACCCGCTCGCGTGGGAATTGGAAGGCACGTAGGCGCTCGTTTCGTTTTTCCGCCTCCGAACAAAGGACTCCTCCTCGCGGTCCCGTCCGAGTTCTCTCTCACTCGGGAGTTTTTCCGTCTCATAATGGAAAAAAGGGAAAATCACTCGCGCTTCACACTCACCTATTGTAAACTATACCTTGGTCTCTCATAGCCCTCTTGGCCCTCTATTCCTTGGATCCCTGGCGGTGAAAGTGTGGAGAGAAAAATGTCTTTTAGGCGATAGTTTCCCATATTCACACTCAAAACCTCCGTTCTTTTCTCTTGCCGGTTTTACTTGAAGAAAGTGGTGCAAAATTTCAGTGGATATGAGAAAACGGAGCGGCATCGTCAGATCCATTTTTAAGCAAACAATCGATTGTCTTAACGGACCTCCGAACAGAACCGGCTTCAGACATTTCGCCGCCCCCTCCCCCCTCATGCTCCGTGGGTCTACGATGATCAAGAACTTTACTAAATCATTAATATCTAAAATCATCACACCATCGTGCCAGTATTTATTTTACGAATTTTTGGTGCTTGCATACTCCAAGCGCTTAAAAAATCACCATACACCAAAATCTAAACTCGTAAATAAACCAACGCGACAGCATTTGAATTACCCATTTCAATAAGATAATAGTTTTCATTTACTGTGAAATTGAGGCATCTATCCGGAATTTCTAAATTCTCTGGCAGTCGGCTCGCGACCAAGTTTTCGAATTTCAAGTTTCATGGCTCAGATCACCCTTTTTCAGCAATAACTATAATCATCATTAAGACAATATCCTATATGTCACACTAAAATTTATGTAAAAATTAGGATATTTTGTGTGTTATGATTATGGTGTCATCATCCGTGCCTTTTAGTACGTATCCGGATAAAAAAATTAATTAAAAAATTATCACGTCATCATATGTATACGTCGTTGGCTGAAATCAAATGGATTACAATAGTCTAACAAGGAGAGACTAGGTACCTTGGGTCGTCGATTTCGACGAAACTTTTTTAGGTGGTAGAATAATTCAAATAAGAATAACCGTGTATCGGCTTTTGATTAAATGGGCTTAAGTTTCGGCAGAATCTTCTTGTCTTTTCGCCAGATTAACTGCGACTGGATAAAATGCAATAATAGGCCGACAATGTGGAGCAGGTGACCGTACTGGCTTCTGAATATTTTGTCCCGGATTCAAATCCCACGTCATACCTAGTTTTTTCGTTTTAATACACTTTATAATTTTAATGTTTATTATTATTATTTATTGACTTTATTATATTATTATTTATTTATTTATTATATTATCATTTATTTACTTCATTAAAATTGCTGCACAAGAGGGTATTGATAGATCTTTCGATGTGAAATGTAAATCTAACGCTACAGGAACGAGAATCGCAGCTGTTGAAACGAAAAGAACAAGTATCAGAGTAGAGTAAAGATAATGCGAAAGGAGGAACGTGCTTGGACAAACATAACATGATTAAAAACTGTACATACGACATATTTGCAAAGCAAGGAAAAAGAAGGACCAAGTTACATCCAGTGGGCGTTAGCTACAGTCTATCAAAATACATCGCTGGGGTCCCCCTTCACTGCATCTCGAGCGTGGCTAATAAATTTCAAGAAAGAATTCTGAATTCGACAGCGAAAAGTTACAAACTACGTTTTTCAAAAAGATGATACGTCTTTGGAAAAAACTTTAAAAGCTGCCGAGGTTTTCCGAAAACAAACCTACTATGACCTAGACTACGTCATTAATACCGACCAAACTGGATATGAGTACAGAGTTGACGTGAAGCGAACCTTGACTCACATGGCGAAAAAGCTGTCAAGAGATATATCAGAAACAGGATCAAAATCACGCATTCTTACAAGGCGCAGTATGCGATCACCGCCTCGGGAAATTTGTTACCCAAAGTGTTTCTTTGTATGCAAGAACCTGGAGGTACGTTTGAGCTTCGAGTGAGCAGAACCGTGAGGCAGTTGGAGGAGGAGTTCCTAAATGTTGTAGTTACTTCTCCAAATCTGGTAAAATGACGACAGAATAGATTCAATTCTTTTTAAACAGTTGTGAAGCCTTATAAATGCTTTTCTTGTTTTTACGACAGTTATCATCTAAAAACGTGTACACACACTTCTCCTTCAAGAGACGAATAGCACGCATCTAACAGTTATGTTCTTTCGGACATCAATTCACGTCGCAATAGCTATCAATACGCTCTTGTGCATCGATTTTAATGAAGTAAATAAATAATAATATAATAAATAATTAAATAATAATATAATTAATTAATAAATAATAATATACCATAATAAATAAATAATATAATAAAGTTAATAAATAAATTAATAATAATACAATAAATTAAAAATAATCAAGTGGATTAAAACGAAAAAAACGTGGGGTTTAAGCCCACCCAGATAACCCACCTGCTCCACATTGTCGGCCTATTATTGCATTTTATCCAGCCACAGTTAATCTGACGAAAAGAAAAAAGATTCTGCCGAAACTAAGGCCCATTAAATCAAAAGCCAATACGCGAGTCTTCTTATTTTAAGTATTCTACTACCCGAAAAAGTTTCGTGGAAATCGACGACCCAAGGTTCGTAAGCATTAAATAAATGCTCTTTAAGTATGGAAAATCAATTCCGATTGAAAGGCATTGGAGTCGTTGCTATAGTAGTTAATATTTTTCATTGTTGAAGACCGAAAAAATTTCATAATTTTACGATTAAAATAAAATTTCTACGCAAATCCAGAATGGATTTGAATTTTGTCTTCAAGAAAAATAAACTTCAATCTTTCATTCAGAGAACAGTTTATATCCTGATTTTGTATCTTAATTGTAAATAATTTATAATAGCAATTTTATATAGCCCTGCACAGTTTTCAATTCTTGTCTTATTGGTGTTTAAAATAGGACTTTGGGGTCAAAAACACCCCTTAAATAAAACTTTTTCTGGAATTTCTGATTTTTTCCAGAAGTTGTACCTAACTTCTTTCCAAATTTCAGCTCTATATATGTAAGAAGCAGTTATTTATAATGATAAGAGATTTTTTTAGATATATGTAACACTGGATCTCCGTTTATTGTTTTCTTTCTTTTTCGTAGCCCTACGGACTGTGTCACAAAGGGTGCATATTGTGTGTTTCCCTTGCCTCCCTCCAGTTTTTGCAAATGTCTCTTTGAGCATGGTTGCCACCCTTGCTGTAAGACCAAACTTGACAAGAGGGAGCGGCTTTAGTATGAGGCATGAGGCCGACCCTCGTCCCTGCGCCCTTAGGCGATTGCCTCACTTGCTTACTGTCTGAAGCCGGCCTTGCCTCCGAAGCAGTTTGATGGATGTGGTTATTTTTGTTGGGAATTTCGGGTTCTTTCGAGTGATTCGCATGGTTTTGCTTTTTTCTGGATTATTCAGAAAGTTATCGTACGAAGTTTTTTTGCTTCGCAGGATTGTGGTTTGATGAAAACCATCCAATTTTTTTAATGACGTCCAGATTTCTTTTTTGCCCAATTAATCTAATATTTCTCATATTGACACTCTTTACCATACAAAAATGTGGCCATTTGATTTACTTTTCATTCAGCTAAAATAATGATACAGAAACTTTGCTGTAACCAGGAATTTTTTCTGTTTATTTGTCTCTTTTAATCAAAGATTTGTTTGTGAAATCGGCATTAATACCATCTGCGGAGAGATATTTTTCTCTCATTAATAACAATATCATAAAATATAAATTTTAACAATTGTATAATTGCTAACATTAAAATATGATTTCCCGATGCTTGCCATAATAGAGAATAACTCTAAAAACAAGACATAATAGAATAACTTTAAGTATGTTATTAGTAATTAAGGATGATTGATGACAATCAGGCTATTTTACTTTATGAACGATCTATCCAATATACACATGACTGGCATAAACCACGATTCAAATCGTTGACCTAGCATTTGCCAACGTTCTCTATACTTATGGTCCATTTCTGTTGATTACTCGATTTACAAACTACGTCGCTTTTAACAATTTTCTACCAAATCAGCGATTTTTCTATCATCTTTTTGTTAACCAATTTAAAATACTCATCTAAAATTACTACCTGGGTGGTTCGTTTAAATTAACCGACCTGCCTTTTCCGCGAATTTTACAGAATCAAACAAACGGGCTACTTCCGAAAGAAGCACCTGTAATCGAGAAGTTCAGTCGCCACCGACGTAAAGTCACGTGGCAGGCGGATCCCGGAGTTTCTCTCGACGATCTTAATTTCCACGGTTCGAAATTTCAGAATTACTACTTTCTTCACCTGATGGCGGGGCTACGCTTTTCGGGAGAAATCGTGATTCACTCACTAACACGCACGCAAACAAATCTTACCTCGGGGGCATCTTTTTCATTTTCTTCTCCTCCTTCTTGTTATCGGGAAGCGACCGTTAGAAACCGTTTAATTCCATTAAGGATTCTTTCGGAAGACCAATGCTAGGCCTTAACGAAGCTGTACGCGTCCTGTTCCCGTATCTACGATAAAAATACCCGAATGTCTCGCTCTCCTCCTCCTATTTTCCTCCTCCCTCCCCCTCCATCTCCCTCCGCCGTTCTCTCCTCCCAACCTCCCACATACCACTCACTTTCTCAATGGGAGGCAACCTGTCGCACCGCTACCGCCTACTCCGTACCGCGTTCATCATCTCCATGTTACTCCCGCCGGAATCTCCCCCTTTGTTGTGCGTCTTCCGACACCCTCTAACTTCGCCCACTCTCCGAGATTCCTTCGTCCCCCCATAACTCTCTCCGTCCAACTGCCACACCTTCATCTGAATACTATATCCGAGTATTCCCCTAGCATCTCTGTCATACCCTTTTCCACCCCCCCCCCCCCTTTTTCTCTGTCTCTGACTTCTAGCCACTTGTACACCATATACCTAAGGTCACGGTTAGATCTCTCTCTCTCTCTATCTCTCTCTTTATGGCGTTTACGGCAGTTGTAGGTCTTTAACCTTTCCTTATGTTTGGTCTCTGTCTTATTCCACGCTCTGTCTTTATCCATTGGGCCAGCCCTCTGTATTAGAAGATCTTTATACAACTCCATCGGTTCTTGCAGTTAAGGCCCGAAATTACAGACCTGTGGTTGTTTCCAACAACTTTTGCGTCGTATATCAGAGGTACCCAGCTGATAAACACTCCAGAGGCAACGTTAAAGCTTCATAGCACAGACCGAGCCGCACTTCTCACAGCATATTACTTTTAAGGAATAAATTTCCCTTGATTTATTTGATATGATAAATAAAAATTGAAAATTTCAACTAAAGAATGAGCGAAGTCTTTTTTTTTCGAAAATTAACGAAGAAATATTATCTTATACCTTGAATGAACTTGGAAAAATTAGTTATTTTGTTGTAGTTGGGATGAGATTAAATTAATTAAAACAGCGGTTGGTCAAATAGGTGAAAAATTTTATTTTTAATTACACAATGGTAACTTCGTTTTTTGTTATTAATTGAGATTAATCATCTAGGAGGCAGTATGTGGTTCGCGGACTGTTTTTTGCGAATCCTATTATAGATAGCGGTTATTGAACCAGTATGTCCTATTTCCTAACTAGCTGAAAATATCCGGCGTTGCTCGGGTATTTAAGTTAAGATTAAAAATATTGAGTAAGATTTTAGATTAATACCAAGTTAATTTTTATTCTAATGCTTAATGGTATGCAATATTTCTTGTCTTCCCATCTTTTGGAACAGTAGATGGTAGCTCGTAAACACTTTGGCTCCAAGTTGAACAGTTGTATAAAACTCCTTCAGCCAAATTTTTTTTTTTTGTAGGGTAAGCAGTTGAACTCTGTTCACTGCCAAGGCAGGTTCTCCCCTGAAGATGCCCACTTAGTGGGCGAAATGCATAGGGCTTACCCTACAAATTTTTTGGCTGAAGGAGTTTTATACAACTGTTCCCATCTTTTGCCCAAATAAATAAATTTTTCCCGCATCCTTTATCGACAAATTTGTAGACTGTATATTTTATCAAATAATCATAATAAACAGTCGATAGACTCACTTTTAAAATATAGTTATTTCACTCGAATTGATTTCCAGTTGAAGAAACTGATTTCGGTTTTCATTTGAAAAAGTAAGCATGGGATTTTCTTTCCTTGGTTGACTGCCACTACCTGTGTTTTTAAACCGTTCATGACCTCAATTCTCATCAGATATTTATGCGATTCCATTTATGACGACTGAGGTGTTGAAAAACCGGAGTACATCTTGTCACGGTGAATTATTCGGGATTAATCTTTTGGTTTTGGCGACTCATGGGGTGCATTCGCTCGAACATGCTCGCACGCGCGAACTCAAACAAAAAATTTGGTTGATCACTATTGTTAATAATATGCTTACTTATTTTCCCCACATACAAATATGGAAACCTGATTAATTCGATGTGCGTATGAGAGTTTTTCTCATTAAAACTTTGTAATGAGTGAACATGTTTTAATCATGATAGTGGTGTAAATTTCCTGAAATATATATTTTTATAATTAATAACTAATTTTTGAGACTACAGCAAAGTTTAAATGTGGAAATAATTCTTCCTTAGCCGTAATTATTGTCTGAAAATAAAAATAGTGCATATAATTACTTGAAAGTTGTCTTAATAGACGGTTCATGCCATACCAATTTTTTTCATTACTGAGGGTATACTGTCCAAATTCTTGAGTTTTTTTTTATTAAAAGTATTTGATTTGATTTAAAATATGCGTGAACTCTTGTTTTGGTTTTTCTCAAATGACATTTTTTATTTGTTTCAATAATAAAGAAAATATAAATCTAACAATCTATGCTCAAAGCAAATCCTTATAAAATGTTACCAAGTCTTTGTTCCTGATTTTCGAAATCTCGGAAATATTGTATTGTACACCTAGGTACACGAATTCAATCTTCATATATGGGCGCGCCTTCGTTCTAGCGTTTATTCCGAGGCTGGTTTTAAATCCTAGACATCTCTCTCACTTTCCGTTAGCCTTTCTCTATCTCTTTGACAACTACATCTACTGTTGGGTGTAATGTGAGAATGTCAAGTGTCAATTTTGATCTAATAAAGTAATATACATATTTAGACACTTCCTCTCCTTTTGACTTACTGCTACTATTTCTTATCCTCTTCCTCTTTAATCCGTCTTTAGATCCATCGTTTTAGATCGTTACCTTTGCTTCACAAATACAATTCCCATCTCTGTTACCTTCCACATTTTCTCTTTATGCCTGCCTCGTCTCTACATTTCAACATCTTTCTTTCTCCTTACCTTCTTTTTCGCATTTTTTTATTTCGGTCATTCTTCATCGTGATAGCGCTCCCTCATCAAAACATTCAACGCCTTCCTTAAATCCAATCCTAATATCGTTTGATCTTTTCTAGTAACTCACTCCCTCTATTTCTTCAAGATCTAAACTTCCCCCACCCTCATCGGCTCACTTCTCCGCCTTCTCCTTTAACCTCCTCCACTCCCGCTCTCCCAGCTCTCCTACTCAGCTTCCCAATTTATTCCCGCACTAGTGACTCGCCACCGATCCAAGGACCGAACCTTCCTTCTCGCCCTAACGGTTCTCGGCGGCGTTTCTTCCCCTTCCCGCCTCTACCCACACTACTATCCCAACCACCTGACGCGACCACTCTCCGAGGACCCATTAAGCGGTTGCTACACCTCCGTGAAGGCTCATCCTCTCTCTCCTTCTCCCTCTACCAAAGCCTCTACCTCTCTCACGAATACCGTGTTGTCATAAGGATTTTTCAAAAAATAAAAATAAAGCGTCCGTTCCGAGGGGGGTTGCATCACCCTTTTGGCGAGTGCGGGGAAAAATAATGAAAACTCCCGTCGCGTGAGCTTATTTGTACGAAATCATCCATATCTCCCTTCTTTTTTATTTTCTTCTTCCGTAAGCAGGATTTTCCACTTCCCCGTGGCATCTCGCTGCTCTCTTTCTCTCGCGTGTTCTATTACCGCGATCGCCCTCTTTAGAAAAAATATTATTCCTCTGATGCTCTTTCCTCGCCCTCTTCTACCTCTTCCCTCCGTCTCGTCACTACCTCTTTCAATCTCCCCTGTCCATCTCCCTATCTCTTTGTCTGCCTCTTCCCGCTTACCATTCCCTTTGAGATCATTCTAGGAAACGCGCACCTGCCGCTCGAAGAAATCGTTACTCATTTTTTTGCGTCGAAGTTTTTCTTGTTTTTTCCCGACACCGGAGAGAAGAGAGAGCGCCGCATTTATGCTGTTTCGTCCGCGGGTTAGGGGCCGTCTTCCATAAGCGTGCGAATTCGTACAAAACCGTTTCTCCGATCATAAACGTCCCACTGCAGTCTATAATCCAGCGATTGTTTTAAGCCATATTGGACATTAAACGTTTACCAACAAAATATCAAACTTTACGACCAATGATTGGTTGATAGATTTGAAATTGACAATATACTCCCGACATTGTAAGTTTTTCTTGCACTCGTGAATATAAGAGAATTATTTTTTTCTTGAGGTCATGATTTTCACTGGGAGAAATAATATCTGCCGGAAGTTCTTTTAAATTTATTTCTGTAAATTCTCAAATGCTTAAAAAATCCGGGGTTGTTTGTATGGGCGGTCTAATTATTATGACGCAGTCAACTATAAAGAATAATTTGCTCTAACTTATTTCCCGGTATCCCTGTATGCGACATATTTCTATCCACCAAATCCCATAAGATTGAAAAAATATGTTTTCGAAGATGTTCTGTGTGCGGTTCGGACGTGCCGCGACAGCTAATCTGTGAGTAATGATGTTAATGATGATGTACAAGTTATTTTGAGGGCTAACACGACTTGAACGAACGACTTGAAGAGGCAACTTATATATATTCGTAATTCGCTTATAAGGAACTTCAGATGTAATTTAAATTTTGAAAGGGTGTGTCACTCAAAAAGATCTCTGCTTGTAATCCTGTGACGTGTTGTTTGGATATTCGGAACCCTACTTATTATACATTCCCCAATGAGTCTTTGATTGCTAGTAAAGAAAGGTAAATGGACTTCGCTTGGATGTCCATTAATTTTTCATTCAAGTAATTACGTCCTGACGCGTATATATTTTCGTTTCCTACTTATTCATTATTTTATAATCAATCATACGGTAATTATTTATTCTACTTTTAAATTACCCTTCTATTGCATGTATATGTAAAACTAATGATGAGCGGAGACTACGGCGAATATAAAATAAAGAAAGGAAACAATTCCTATGCCGTAATTTAATAGGTACATGTATATGTGATGTCTCCACGTTCCAGCTTAGTTTGCACCATTAATTTTTTTTAATAATGCACTTATTTTGTACGTATGTTAATGGTATTTGTAACGAACTGACTTGGAAAACTTACATTTATTAATAGAAAAACTCTCCTTTGGAATTCCATTCTTCTCGATATGATATTTTATTCTCTAATCCGGAAACATCCACTTGATCAAAAAATATTTTAGTTAAAACAAACTAAGTATTTTTGCTTGTGTTAAACTCCAGCTCATAATTAGCTAAATGAACCGCAGTTTCATTTGCCACAAAAATTAAATATGTATTCGGACCGGGAAACTACTCTCTGATTGACTTGTAAAACCACAAGAGCGGCAATCTTCTCAACGCTCATAGCAGAGTGATAAGTTTTGAAACTTTAAATATTTTTTCCTCTTCATATGTATTTGGATATCAACATTTGGTGTTATCGTTATTTATTTGGCTTACTTTAGCAGGAATCAGTCAAGAGGACTTTTTTCAGAGATCGTATGAACTTCTTATGTAGCTTAATAACGCACCTCGTGTTATAAATGCAATTCAGCATTGATCTCGCAGCTACTACTCCCATTATAATGTTAAATATTTGAAATTATTCCCAGACGTAGAAAAGTCATCTTCGAATAATGACCTTGAGCGTGATTCGGTGTTTGGCACTACTAAGTCAAATGAATATTTTCATAATTTTAAATTGTGCGTGACCACATCATTATGTAGCGTGACCTATATTACTTAAAATTAGTGGTTGACGTTTCCTTAAATATTTTACGCGAATTATATAAAAATGACGATGATACGCTAAGGTTCTTCCGACATTTAAAGAAAAAATACTTATTTCTATATAATAATCCAGAAATTATATAATATCCGACATTTTTTATCTAACTTCAAATTTATATTTGATAATAATAATTATAATAAAGGTTTTTAATAAAATATTTATAAATTATTATTTATGAATTCTTTAAACCAAGGAATAATTTATCTCATAAAAGAATAATGGATAATTTTTAAATTTTTCATTGCCCAGGAGAGTGAAATGTGTCGCCTTTTTTTCTGTCTGTAGGAACAAAGTCAGAACTAACAAATAAACCATAAATATGATAATTAGAGGAGGAAGGAAAAAAGTGAAATTCAAATAGGCACTACTTATTTAATGGTACGAAAACAAAGGATAGTCTGATTCTCACGTGTCTTGCCATTATTCGCTTTCTCGACGCAGCCCCGAACAACGGAAATTGAGGAGCAAAGGAAGCATGGGGTTTGGTATAGAACGCAATAAAAGAAAAACCTCGCTAATTTGGCAAGACTGTGTGCTTCGGCGTTCTTCTTTTAAACCCGCGAATGAGAGAGAGACCGATGTAATTGAGGTATTCGCCATGAGCATATTTACTCGCGAACCGTTCCATGCTTCACCCCCTCCTCTATCCTCTCCTCGCCATACATCAAAGCTTATTAGGATACTTCTCGCTTTCTCTCTCCTCCCATCCCCCCTTTTCCCTCTCCCCACGGCGTGTCAACGGTGAGGTTAGCGGGGCAGCAGCCAGCTCTACCCGGTAGGGGGGCGCGTAGAATTGGACAGCTAGTCCTCTCAACCAGTCCTAATTACGACACGAAGGAGCGCAATTGACGAAACTGGTTTCGGGCGTAAAATACCCAATTACGCCACTTTATGCACCAGGTTGTTATAATAATAAATATATTCTTCTAAAATATAGAGAAGAAATTTTGTCTGTCTGTCTTTGCCTGTTCTCTAACCGTTATGACACCGCAAGACCCAGTGCAACCAAACTTGACGTGGACTCCACCTTCATCCGGGGCTGTGTTTGCATCCAATTCCAAGGCTCTAAGTTCTGATCCGGGAACTTTTCTTTTTCTCATTAGAATAGAATGAGAAAGAGTGCATCTTATCTTCGCCTTGCCTCATAAAATTATTTGTAAATAAGTAAACTCGGGACTTGAACAAAAAACGCCAAAAATAATAAAAATTCCACATTTTTTGTGCTGAAATTTTTTGACGCTCACGGACGTCACTGAACACGCCAAAATTTGATACCGTTTTATTAGTCTTTTCGAGCTGAATGGCATTCCTTTTTCTTCTAAATACCAGGATTCGAGTTCAGAAGCAATTTTTCCTTCGTTTATGTCATTTGCAAGTTAAACAGCCTTAGGACATTCTCTAATTTATATCTCCGAGTAAATCTTTTAATTGGTACTCACCAACAGGACCGACCCGAGGAACAGGTGAGCCATAGTAGAGCATTATCCCGACCAATTATTTACACATTACTTGTGAGCAAATTTTGGATACTATTTATACCGCGAAATAGATTGGTATCCAAATTGCATTCCTTTTTTTCTTAAATTTTTACTAATACTTACGGAGCATTGAATAAATTAACATGTACTTTTCAAATATCTTAACAAAAGTTTATGGAAGGGAGCGATGGAGTTATTGCCTGCACGGGATTCCAAAATACCTCGGACCACTCCTGCTCACCAATAAGCATTTCGCTACACCCAAGATAGGTGACTTATAGGAAATCATGAGGATAAAGTTCTCCAGTTTGTCAAGCATGAAGTATCGGAGTTACCTCGGCAACGCCGGTTACTTCAGCTGATATTAAATTTTTCAACGTTTTAATGCTTTTTACCTACTATCGCAGGCAAAATTTTTCAACTTTCATTGTAGAAGAGATCAACATCAAATCACTCCAATAACGGAGACAAAAGTAAGAACAAGAAAAAAATGGCGGTTTTACAAAAAGATAAACACGAACATTTGCGATTCTGAAGAAAAGATCTACATAAATGTAAATATGGACCTGGCCATTTACGAGGTCATTTCAAAGAAACCTAACGAAAGGAATTTTAATTGAGGAAAGGGGAATAGGGTGGCCGTCAACGGTAGTAAATATACGATGATGAACTAGAGAAATCACGTGTAAGAAAGGGCGGGATGATAAGGATAGAGCGAGTTCATAATGGAGAATTAAATTTTTTTCAGGGCGAATGCTGAACGAGAGACGGGATCATTCTAGAAGAAGTCGCCAGAAATTTGAGAAAGGAGGTTAATTATTAGTCTTCTCGAAAGATTCCATTCGTTCTGAAAGGCTCTTGAAGTTGACATGCTGATATTTCATCCATTTCACGCATCCTTCTCGCGAGTCCTTGGCCTGTTTTCTTTTTGTCAATACTGGACAACCAGACCATACGTACAATTCCAATATAGCTATTCAACCTATTTAATGAGGTACTTCTTGCTCCCTAAGCGGACAGTTGATAATTTACATAGCTCGATTGTTCGTAAAATTATGGCTTATATGTAACTTTTTCAAAATAGGATTCTCCAATTTTCGGATGAAGTGTATTATTTGGTCTTTACTGACATTTAAAAAACATAATCCCGTGTTCTAAATAGAATTTTTTATGGCAAATTACCACTGAATACAACTGTTGTGTTGCCGAAATGCGCATATAGTTTTTATAACCTTGTTGTGGATATTGGAGATACCTGAGACTTCTTTTTTAAATGATTGTTCTTGAATATTTTCAGCCATAAGACGAGCTCGGTAATTCCCTGTTGAAATAATCACGTGTAGTTAAACGAAGAAGGTAATAAAAAGGATTTATGAGTTTTACCTCGTTTTCGAAATATCGTTTTTATGAGATTTAACTCCTAATCAATTATCTCCATTACTAACAATTAGTGGTAACCAAAGAAAATATTGAGAGAGAGAGAAAGAAAGTCTTCGTGAATGATTTCAAATACAAAATCTTCTCTGAGGTTGCATCATGTAAAATTAAGCCAAATTTTCTTTTCGTTTAGCAATCTAACTATTACTGACCTTTATTGGTAATGTAATCAAATTTTAATGGCAATTAACATGGCTAAAACCTAAATCTGCATTTTTAAATTAGATTTTCCAGATAACTTCTAAAAGTACAACTCCAATTACTATTCATCATTTTGTCTAGGATTCGTCAAATCCAATTTACGAGTTCCCGCCCGCGAAGATGATTTCATGAATGAAGCAATAATAAACATGAATAATAATTTATTTAATAATATACCTAACCAATAATATTCGAATCAGTGATTGAATCATTTCGAGCCTGTGTGAAAATAGCGCAATTATGTGGATTCAAGAAATCAACACCGCATGAGAAAGTTTTGGTGAAAAATGTTTACATTTTACCTTCAAAACTAAAATTTACTCATATGGATGAAAAGGATTGCGTGTTTAAAAAATCTACTCCAAGTAGATGTAATGTTTTGGGGTAAATGTCGAAATGAGTGAACGAATCATTTCGAACGTGAGCGAAAACAGCACAGAAATGTGGATTCAAGAAATTAACACTGGATAAGGAAGTTATAAGAAAAACGCTGACATTTTTCTTTTAGGCTAATGTTTTGCTCGTATGAACAAAAAAACTGCGTCACACATGTTTAAAAATTTTTACTTCCTGTGGGTGTAATATTTTGGGGTAAATGTTGCTCGATTAATTAATGTAAATCGTGTAAGACTAATTCTTCAATTTTAGTTTTTATTTAAATTGCGCTTTATGTTGTTCACCGGAGACTTTTAAGCACGATTATTAAGAAAAATCAAAATGACAAATATAAAAAGCACCGTTTTATAGGTAAAGGTACCATCACGTTCGTAATTACATCATGCTGTTGCAATGTTTGATACGAGATCCGTTATAAACCCCTTAAGAAGGGACGAGCATTTAATATGCTAAAATTTTGGATTAAATGAAATTTAGCATTGGAAAATTCCTTATCTCCTTGATTTAGTGTTTGCTTTGACGGTATGGTGCGACAATCAACAATTACGCTTTCCTAAATTCTGTACTTAATCTAACTGGAAAGAATGTGCAAAAATAAACATTCATTTCTTCAGTCTTTAAATTCCTTATAACGCTCTAATAATTTTTTAAAAGATGACATAAATTCTTCAAATTACTTTGATTATGCTAATTAGACGAATGATACACCCATTTCCTCGTTTCCTACCTGAAAACGTACTCGCTTGCTAAGGAGTTATTTATGGCTAATATGTAGCTATTTGGTTCCCACGTAGCTATAAAGTCTTTCAGAAATTCAACATAAATCATTTATCAGAAATTCCTTGGAAATCTCATATCTACGATGATTTATCTTATTAAAACTAACTTCTGTTATACACTGATCACTGAATTGTTACGTTAGTACTTAAAATAGTCTTTAAGCAAGCTGTAGCATAGCTAAACAGAAACCTTCCGCATAAAGTACTTTGTACAGCAAATGCTTTCACCGAGAGATAGTTTATCAAATGAACATTTAACCGTTCCATCTGAAAATTCACAGCGCTCTTTTTAACGTAGTTAGATCACGTCAAATCGTCAACGCAATTTTGTCCAGTACGTGCTACTAAAACCTATTGCGTAAACTTATGCAAACAGCAGTAATGACGCCTTATGCATAAAATCGTCACTTTTCTATATTGTTTGGAAATATGATGACAAAACGTCTCTTGGCTAGCTAAATATTCTTGAAAGTATAATTAAATCACCTGAGTTTTAAGATATAGCGTAATGTTATCATCCACGATCTTTTGATATAATGAAATGGAGGCAAGAAAAATATTATAATTAATGATATCAGCCAAATGAAAATTCATAATTTTAAACTATATCTTCGATTTATTTTGACCTATTTTATATCAAATGAATAATTACTATATGAGAATATAGTACATATATAATATTGGCATAAAAAATAGAGATTTAAATCTAAGAAATTCAGATTCGTTTATATCGCAAGGATTGTTAAAATTTACTCAGTGAAAATGGAAAGGTATGAAATAGTAGAGACAGAAGAGGTGGAATGGGGTAAAGGAGGAATAAGAGGTGTGAATGAGATGTGGATAGGTGGCGAGAGAGAGACGTGAATGAAGGAGATATGATGGAGAGGGAAAGGATTCAGAGAAAACAGGGAGAGAGATATAATAACAGGAGAGAGGCGGAAAGAGTCGGAGAAATTGCAAGTAGGGATTGCAATACCGGTAAACAGGTTTACCGGTAAATGACGCAAAAATAATTTACTAAATTTACCGGTAATTCGGTATTTTCTACCGGTAATTCGGTAAAAGAAGAATGTCTTTAGACTCTAAAGACTAAAGTACTTGAGGGAAACAACATAAATTTTAAGCAAAAATCGTAAATAAACCTTGGATTATAAACTCTAAAGATAAGTACTTGAAGGAAAACACAACATAAACTTTTTAAAAATCGTATATAAACCTTTGATTATAAACATGAAATAAACTCTAAAGTTTAGAGTTTATTTCATGTTTATTTAATCAAAGGTTTATTTACGATTTTTGTTTAAAGTTTATATTGTGTTTTCCTTCAAGTAGGTACTTATCTTCCGAGTTTATTTTTTCATGCTTATTTAATCAAAGGTTTATTTACGATTTTGTTTCAAGTTCATGTTGTTTTTTCTTAAAGTACTTATCTTGAAATAATTTTTTTATTTATACTTATCGTTCAATTTTAAAATTTATCATTTTTTGAAAATGTCGAGAGTTACCGATAAATTACCGGTAAACCAGTATTTATGAAAATACTTACCGAATTACCAGTAATTGAAAAAGTCGGTAAGTTTGTAATCCCTAAATGCAAAGATTGGAATGGAGAGGATGAGAGGACGGAGTGGGCAACATGTTGGAGCGGTTTAGAGAGAGTAGGAAAGTATGTAGTGGTTGGGCGGGATTGAAGCGAGTTTGGGAGGGAGGAGGAAGTTTATCTTTGGGTTTATATGTATAGTAATAAGTTCGGACTCGATTGGTTTTGTTCGAAATGAACTTATCTTCAGTTTCAAACGAATCTGCGCATTACCCGCTTATCGTCCAATGCTAATTAGATTTGTCCCTGCCTGTTGGGTGAGTCGTTTTTACGATTCGATAAAATCAGTGGACAATTAATCTTTCCTTGCAACCGAAGTAAATTACGTTATCTCTTTATCTCTCCCTCCCTGTTCTGTACGATGGAAAAAAATTACCATAGCAGTGATTATGTTCTTTCGTCAATTTTGCATTATCTAATAGCTGATATAGCCAGCAGGAATAGTTTCGGAATTTTGTAAAGATGTAATTCATAATTAAAAAGTTGTTTTATTAAATGAACCAAATAAATATGTAGAGAAATTTCAACTTAAGCTGATAACATCATAATAAAGGTGAAATACTCCTTTAGCCAAACAATTAGAGGGTTACAACACCCAATGCATTTCGCCCACAAGGTGGGCATCGTCAGGGGTAAAACCTGTTTCAACAGTGGCTGGAAGCCAACTGCCAACTGATAACATCATAATGGAAAAAGAATGCATGCATTTATTAAAATAAAACAATTGATTAAAAATAAGAAATAATTAATATTTAACGATAATCGCTCTATTACTAAATATTTCGGCCATTAAAAAGAATGGTTTATGCAGGAGTGAGCATTTTTAATTGATATAAAATAATGCAAGCTTAATCACATAAACAATTTACAATTGAATTTGAGTATTTAACCTGAGGAACTGTTCTTATATTTTAATATAAAAAAAATATAGGGACAAATTAAGGCGGGAGTATTACAGAAGTCTCTTTCGCACTCAAATTCCGGATTATAATATATTAATTTAGGCAGAAAGTGGCTGCATTTATAAGATAAGGACCACATTTTTTGTGAATCCATTCAAAAATATAAGAAAGGTCGATAAGAAAAATGCTTGAGGGGACTGATAAATTAACACTTTAATTTCTCAAAAACCATCTACATCTACATCTACAAGTTACCCTGCAATTCACCAAGTTGGTGGGTGGCAGGGGGTGCAATGCACCAAATCCTACCTAAAGACTGTCTAACGCAATTCGAAATTTCCTATTGTGATCTCATATTGTCCTCGGAAAGAACGGGCCTAGATAACGCTCCGTCCTACAATCGATCTCACGTATTTTATCGTCTCGATCATTTCTACCTATATACATTGGTGCCACAATTATTCCCACTACCTCCTCTTTTAGACATTCCGACCTATATTTCTCCAGAAGTTTCAACCTTGAGTCCAATCTACGGTCCTCCAGTGATACCCAGTTCAAATCGCTCAATAAAGAGGTGACGCTTTCCTTATGTTCGTACTTTTGTTTTACAAATCTGGCTGCTCTGCGCTGTACTCTTTCTAGTTGAATTATGTGTCCCTTCTCGTACGGATCCCATATGCTCGCTGCGTATTCCACTTGCGGTCTTACCAGTGATAAGTAGCATGTTTCACGTACTTCTTCTGTAATGTTCCGTACTATTCTACCTATGAATGCCAGTTTCTTGTTGGCCGCGCCTATAACTCGACGAATGTGCATGTCCCACGAAAGATCTCGACAAATGTTTACTCCTAAATATTTTACATACTCAGCTTGTCGAATGCTCATTTCATCTATTTTATATTCGAAACCTAAATCTTTGTTCTTACTTTTCAAGAACGTGACTGTGGAACATTTAGTATAATTAATTTTGATTTGCCATTCATTGCACCACGCTGAAATGGCTCTTAAGTCTTCACGCAGCGACTGATGGTCCTCCTGGTTTTTTATTTTTTTATATAGAACGGTGTCATCGGCGAAAAGTCTAATTTTACTACGAACTACCGAGCAGATATCATTTACATAGATTAAGAAGAGCAGAGGGCCCAATACACTTCCCTGAGGAACACCCGAAGCAACTTTAACCGGGGACGAGTATTTCCCATCGATGACAACTATCTGTTCCCTATTCGAGAGGAAGTCTCTCACACAACCGACAACTTTCGGATTGATACCACATTTTCCTAACTTCGCAATTAATTTCCTATGAGATACTTTATCGAACGCCTTCCTGAAATCAATGAATATGGCATCGACCTGAGTATTTTTCTCTCAGCATCGCAACAAATCGTCCACGAACAGGCCGAGCTGCGTTTCGCATGATCTACCTCTCCGGAATCCGTGTTGGCATCCACTAAGCAATGGATGACTATCTAAATAGCGCATTACAGAGCTAAAGACTATGTGCTCAAGTATCTTGCACGATAATGAAGTTAAGGATATCGGCCTATAATTTTCGGGGTTCTCTCTGTCGCCACCCTTATGGATGGGCGTAACGTGTGCCACCTTCCAATCTTTAGGAACTACTCCTTCCCTAGTGGATTTCTCGAATATAATTTTCAAATACTGCGCGATTTCAACAGCTAATTCTTTAATTACACGCGCGGGAATTTCCTCCGGTCCAGGAGATTTATTTGGCTTAATTGAATGAAGTTGGAGCGCGATGCCATTTTCCGAAAATACCAAATCTTCCATCGAATCGCCCTAACGCATAGGAATAGGGGTTTCACATTCGTCGTCATCACGAGTAAAAGCTTTCTGAAAGTGATGATTTAATAGGTTTGCTTTATCCGTACTATCGTGAACTACGTTTCCCGTTTCCGACCGCAGTGACGCAATAGTGGGGTCCCTACCTTGAACCTCCCTGACGTAAGACCAAAAGGCTTTCGGGTTCTCTTTCAAGTTTTCCTGTAAAACCTTCTTTTTATAATTGTTAAACGCATTACGCATTGCTACTCTGGCTACGGAGCGCGCCTCCTTGTATTGCTGCCTCATTATTGCAATCTGTTCGACCGTAGATGTTAAGGATGTGTTATTTACGCGAGAGTGGAGTTTTCTTTGCCGTCGGAGAGCGCTTCTTACTTCCTGGTTGTACCATCTAGGTTCTGCACTATCATGCTTCAGTTTGCCCGGAATAAATTTATCTGTACACTCTCGCATCAAATCTCTGAACATGCACCAGGATTCCTCCGCGTCTGCACTATCGGTTAAATCGCTGAAATTATTATATTTATTTCGCAGAAAAGACCTAAATCTTGTGAAATCGGCTTTGGCGAATACATGTACCCTCATGCGACCGTCCCTCCACATATACATGTTACCCTATAATTCACCTAATTGGTGGGTGGCAGGGAATGCAATGCACCAAAACCTACCTAACGATTGTCTATCGCAGGTTGAAATTTTCTATTGTGATCTCGTATTGTCCTCGGAAAGAACTAGACTAGATAACACTCCGTCCTATAATCAATCTCACGTATCTTATAGTCACGGTCGTTCCTACCTATATACGTAGGTGCTTCAATTATTCCTACAACCTTGTCTTTTAGACATTCCGATCTATATTTCTCCAGAAGCCGCAACCTTGAGTTCAATCTACGATCCTCCAGTGATACCCAGTTCAAATCCCTCAATAATGAGGTGCCGCTTTTCTTATGTTCGTACTTTTGTTTTACGAATCTGGCTGCTTTGCGCTGCACTCTTTCTAATGGAATTATATGTCCCTTCACGTACGGATCCCATATGCATGTGGTGTGTTCCACTTGTGATCTAACCAGTGATAAGTAACATGTTTCACGTACGTTTTCTGTAATGTTCCGTATTATTCTATCTATGAAAGCCAGTTTCTTGTTGGCCGCGCCTGTAACTCGACGAATGTGCGTGTCCCACGAAAGATCTCGACAAATGGTTACTCCTAAATATTTTACATACTCGGCTGCTTGAATATTTATTCAATCTATTTTATACTCGAAACCTACCTCTATGTTCTTACTTTTCCAGTACATAACTGCGGCAAATTTAGTGTAATTAATTTCAATTTTCCATTCTTTGCACCACGCTGAAATGGCTCTTAAGTCTTCACGCAGCGACTGATGGTCCTCCTGGTTTTTTATTTCTTTATATAGGACGGTATCATCGGCAAAAAGTCTAGTTTTACTACAAACTACCCAGCTGATATCATCCACATAAATTAAGAAAAGTAGAGGGAACATCATATCTCTGAACATGCACCAGGATTCTTCCGCGTCTGCAATATCTGTTACTGCGCATAAATTAGTGTATTCATTTCGCAGAAAAGACCAAAATCTTGTGAAATCGGCTTTGGCGAATACCTAAAGTTTTCTTTTAGCCATAACCTGTTTCTCAATGTTTAGCTGAAACTCCACGGACACTGCCTTGTAATCGCTTATTCCCTCAGCAACTACCCTATTCATACGCTCAGGAAGATTAGTAGCCAATAAATCTAATATATTATTAAATCCAGTGGGAAATCTCACTAACTGATACAATGAGTGTTTGCCAAAAGTTTCAAGTAAAGCCTCGCAGGATTCACGCTCTCTACCACCGGGATAAAAGCAATTATGCCTCCAATCAATTGACGGGATTGAAATCGCCCCCGATCATAATGGCTTTATCTTTATTAAACGAACTTAGCGTCGTCACTCGTTTCTCTAGATAATAAATAGTTTCCACGCTCGCATTTGGTGGTCTATAGAAGGCGCATATATTTTCAGTTTTACAGTCGTTCCCTTTCACACTACACCAAACACTTTCGACTTCGTCGTCATTAATCTGTATTGAGTAACTTTCGTATTTATTGCTAACTGCTATAAAGACTCCACCTCCCAACCGGAAGCATCGATCTTTTCTAAAACTGCTATAGTCACGAGGAAAGATCTCCTGACTGGCTATGCCCGCCGTTAGCCAACTTTCTGTACCTATCACTACATCAGCACGCAGACTACGAATAAGACGTTCAAGTTCGGCCTCCTTCCTGCGAATGCTGCGACAGTTAACTGTGATGATTTTTTGTTTATCGCTATTACTACGTAACGATGCCTCGCTCGCTACTGAATTATTATTATTATTATTTATTGCCTCCTTGCCCTTCCTATTACGTCGACTATTTCTACGCTTAGAATGTATTCTGCTGTTAATTAACATCGCGTTTAGAGTGAAATGACGGTCGGACGTATTACTACTATTGACTTGCATCTCAACGCTTGGTGAATAATTAACATTCCTTAAATCTAACCTAAAAAAGCCCTAGCATGCTCGAACACCCTACGCGCTACCGTCTTCGCAGCCCCGGCATTGTAGTGCACACCAGAACTGTTTAGGGGTGCCCTAGATGAGTCCAGAACCAGCCTCAGGTCAACGAAGTTCACTCCATTGCCCCTACAGAAGTCCACAGCCTACGGTTCTTCCGACCACTCGGCTCCAAACCATAGCACCGCAGTCCGTCCGAGGAACAATGCTACAGATAGTAAGCCGCACATCAGCACCCGACTCCTCTCGGACACGAGCAACCTCAGTGGCCAAGACCTTAAAAGAACTAGCCTTAAACATCCCACATTTTATTAGCGCGAGCGCTGTTCCTGTCTCTCCAGTACTATGTTCTCCACACTGTCGTGGTCATGATCGGACTTATACATCCCGGTTATCGTAGTTTTCCCCGCATCAGTCGTTATCGTAGCAAAACAGCCCGTAGTGCAATAACGTCAGGCAATATCCCAATCTTATTAGTGCGAATGTTTTGCTATTTATAATTATCAAACACTCACCACCCTTGTTACTAGATATCAATTTAAAATCCTCATCTTTCCTTGGGTGAAAATAACTCAAATGTTCAAAAGTAGTGATTTAAGTTAAAAATAATCTCGCTTGATGCTTATGACACGGAAAGTATCCCTGAGATTATTTTTACGAAGGCTTCCTCCGAATACTTAAAATAGGCCCATTAGACGGAGGGATGTCAGGCAAAGGAACGTTGAAAGTATAAAGGAAAATGAACTGAACCGATGGCGATAAAACGACTAGAAATTAAACCACTTTCGCGAAGAAGGTTGGCGCAAAAGTTAAGCGCCTCAGCGAATAAACGAGATTTCCCCGAATTTTCATTATCGATTGGCGGGATGCATCTTGCCGAAGTCGGATCTCGCAAAGATTCCATCCTAAAAGTTCCAAGTCTGCAATTGTGCGGAGAAAGGAATTTTTCAACGAACTGTAAAAGGTTGGCCGGTGTACAAGATATTTCGAAAAATAACGAAAAATCAATAAATATACTAGAGTCGTAGACTTAAAAAAAATATTCTTCGACTTTTGCTTGTTTGGTGAAAAATAACTCCCTACAAGTCATACAAAACAAACGATCCACAGATAGCACACAAACTGCCAGTAGATCTGTCCAAAGACAACGATGAAGCCTCACAGACAACGCAATCACTCATAGATTCATAAAAGAAATATTTTTAATGATTTATATTATTTTACTTTTAACGGACTTCTCACCAGTTCATTTTCCTTTATACGTTCAACATTCCTTTGCCAGATATAACTCCACCTAATGGGTCTATTTTTAATATTCGGAGGAAGTCTTCGCAAAAATAATTTCAGGGATCCTTTCCATGTCATAAACATCAATATAAGATGTAGCGTGTGCCGAGATCAATGAAGAATATGCGATTTAATTATTTAAACTTTGTTGAAACAATCGTGCATTGAATGATTTGAGAAAAAAATCCGGACCACCACCTAAAGACAGAAAAAAATAAAAATATGGATGTGACTGCCCAGTTAAACATTAATGCGAACCCAGCAGGGTTTCGATCTCGCGTCCTCATGTTTCAGACGCAACCACTATACGCTCACCGCCAGCAATTATTTGATCAAGTATGCGTGCATGGAATTTATATCAGTTTACGTGAAATTGCTATATTTAATCTCGATTTTCGGAAAAAACTATCGACCGTATAGGCCCAAAAGTGGGGTTTGCAGTGGTCCTGGAATCCAGAGCTATACACTTACCAAGTTTCATAAAAATCCATCATCCCACTCCCGTGTCCTCTCCTTGTGAGAGAAAACACTGAAGCGAATAAATATCGTATTTGTCAGAGAGCCTATCAGCCAAACTCAAGTCGCTCCGCCTCTTAACCCTCAAATCTTTCACCTTTCACCTACCTAGAAAAGTGGGATGTTTTAGGCTATAACCATTGAGTGACCTTCATAGTATACCTGTATAAATGTGGGATGTTTTTGGCTACGATTTTCCAAACGTGAGATGTTTTGGGCTACTTCCCAGCTAGTTAACATGAACCACCAGATCATTATGAATTCTGGTTCTAGAATTTAAGAATCAAGTTTATGGAAATCGCAATTATTTTTAACTTGCCCCTCTCGTTTCCAAATATAGGCCGCAAAATGAAAATCCATACGATAGAAACTTATTCTTTTCCTTTTCTATGGCTCGTTATTCCATGATTTAGTTTAATTAAACATATCTTCACTCCCGAATACTTTTAAATTTCACTCAGGTCGATGGATTGGAGATGGCAGGCAATTGCCATATTCCGTTATAAATAGTTGGTGTATGCAGTCAAAACAGTACTATATAAATTCACAACCACAATTAACTTTTCACGCTTGAACGCTCGTCATACTCCATAACATTGAAAGGTAATTGACATGTTTTACTTATCTGTATTACTCATAAGCAGTTTTCCACTCGGATGATTATAATTACTCTTTTTATAAATTTAGCGTTCATTTATACATTATTTACGCATTGCTTGCACGATTTGTTTATTTCTTTGACCACTTTTTCATCTTAAATTATGACCTTTTTTATTAAATTATATTTTCTCATTAGTAGAAATGATTCAACGTTTGTTATTAAGTCTTGATCATTACTGGTTAAAGGGCATCGCATTTCATATTTTTTTCTATCATGCATGGAATATTGGTATTTATATATATGCGCATTCTTATTAGCACATTATTCGACGATCGCATCCGTTATGTCGTGGTTATTTCATTCAGAATATAATATTAAAGTCTGCCGTTTTGTAATTCTGTAGTCATAATCTCCCGTTATTTATACTTATTTTCGTTTATTCTATAAGAGCTACATTTATTTCTTTAATTTCACAATTTTACTTATTTTCTCATTGGGCATCTGCCTCCACATTCCAAGGTACAACAATTAGTCTTCCCCTTCTTCCATTTCGCTATTCAATTCCTCACTCCTATAAGCGCGGAAACATTCATTTTAAATTCCTTTGAGGCATGGGAGTAAAATAATATCCTTCTCTTTTGGTTGAAAGCCAAAAATTAAGTTATTCTGCTTGTACGATTCCTACCCTGTAACGGACATCTCCGTTTTCGCAGTTTTGGCCGTGAGTCTAGATGCGAAGAAACGAGGAGCTCCTCGATCATATCAAGTGAGCTGAGAATGTGTGTGACGAATTGCTAAATCGTAACTTCTTCTCTTAAATTAATTAATTAATTAAAAATAAACTTCATTCTTTTCTCTATAGTATGGTGTATGTCCCAACTTTGTATCTTAATTTCAAATCATTTAAAAAAGCTATTTTATATAGCCCTGTACAGTTTTCAGTGCTTTTTTTATGGGTGTTTAAAATTGGACTTTGGGGTCAAAAACACCCCTTAAATATAACGTTTTCCATAATTTTGATTTTTCCAGAGGTTGTAACCAATTTCCTACATCCATGCCAAATGTCAGCTCTGTAGCACTTCTAGAAGTATCTTAGGTTTTGTATGAGATATATATATATATCCTATATGTGTAAGAAGCAGCTATTTATAATGTTAAGAGGACGGATTGGTGGTCAAATTAAATAATTGTAAATATCGCGACACCCGTTAAAAATTTTTATTCTGTCACGTAGCACGTAAACCTCATGAAGACGAGATCGTTGATTTTGAAAGCACATCCAATGTTAGTTAAATGTTTAAAAAAAACTCCTTTTAACATGATCGTGGTTATGCTACTGAAGTGCAATAAGATGTACTTGGATAACTTCTTAAATAAGGAATTCTTCGTCGCAATACGTTATATCGCAGCTCATTATTATAAGCTAAAATTCTTCAAGCTTTCTTTTCATGATGCTGCAATTATGGAAAATGGTCTCCATATTGCCTACAGCAATTTGGATGTAACTGTGAAAGGAATGCGAATAAGGAATAAAAAAGACTGATTTTTACAGAAATCTTATTACCTTTTTACGTTCTCCATATACGAAGTAAAGAGAGTGTATTGTTTTCATGAAAAAAATCAAATTCGAGATTTCAACGGAAATACCTGTTTTTAGGTTCCCTGATCACGTTTTGACTATTTTCTCGATGTTGTCTGCGGGTATGTGTATCTGTGACCGGGATTTTGTGGGTGCTCTAACTCAAAAACTATTAATCAGATCAGCGTGAAATTTTATATTTGACATTTTTGTTAAAGGAAGACATGCTGATTAGTTTTTGGTAAACATCGGTCAAGCGGAAGTGGGCGTTTACTTTTGTCACATCAGTTTTTTTTTAATATTTGCTTTGATATTTGATTAATGTAAAAACGTGCTGGAATAAAAGCTGTAGGTAATTTAATTTTCCATAACCGTTGTTTGAAACAATTTCACATATAATACATTTTTGAAGAGATATTTTTAAAAACAAATTTTTTAGCTGCCATCACCACACCACCTACCGGCGACTATTATAAACACATTATGCTCCTTTTTATTTTCTTAATTGTTGGAGCCCTCCCTAAGGACTGCATAACCTTACAGAGGTGGGAGGGTTTGTGTACTCTTATGAACCAAAGGGCTATGCCGGCAGGAGATAATTCTCCAGGTAGGACCATCCAAGCTGGAAAGGTCTGAGGGGAAGAGTCAGACTAAGAAGAAGTCTTGGAGGTTTTACATCCCCGTGCAAGGGAAGCAACTTGCAAAATATCTCTGTACGGTGATCATGTGGATCTGAACAGCTACAGATGGGTAATCACTCTTGTGAAACTGCGATGATGAAAGCAAGGGGAAACTACTTCATTATATTTCCCATGATAGGCTGAAAAGCTGCAAATACCTCTATGGATCTCTCTGGGGTAAAATATTCCAGAGGTAAAATAGTTCCCCAATCGGATCTTCGGGTGGGGTCTATCATAGGGGATGTACAGAGGAAATGTAACATTAATAAGAAGAAAGCAAGTAGTGAGAAATTAAGAATAAGCACATGGAATGTTAGGACTATGAATTCAGGGGGTAAACTAGAGAACTTAATAAGGAAAATGAGAAGGAATAATGTAGGTATAGTAGGTCTTAGTGAAGTTTGGTGGGGAGGAGAAGGCGAGATAAATTCAGACGAATTTAAGATTATTTACTCGGGAGGGGAGAAAAAGGAAAGGAGAGTGGGGATTATAATGAGAAAAGAGATAGCTGAAAGAATTAGCAAGGTAGTGACAGTTAATGATAGATTAATAGCCGTAAAACTTCAGATGGAGCCAGTGGAAATGCTTATAATTCAAGTGTATTTGCCAACAACTAATGCTGGTGATGAAGAAGTAGATGAAATGTATGAACAGATTATGGAGATATTGGAGGAGGGGAAAAGGAAGGATCACCACCATAGTAATGGGAGACTGGAACAGTGTAGTCGGAGAGGGACAGGAAGATAACATAGTGGGAAAATATGGACTAGGGAAGAAAAATGAAAGAGGGGAGAAACTTGTGGAATTCTGCCATAGAAATAGATTGATTGTAACTAATACATGGTTTAACACTAGAACCGCCGATGGGACTTTTTTGTCCCATTTCAAAATTCTTGTTTCTCCTGACACTCGAATTCTCCTAGGAAGTATTTGAAAATTTCTGGCTTTTAGTCATCTTGGATCAAGACCACCCTGCCAAAATATCTCTCATATCAGATCAGTAGTTTTTGAGAAAATTTATGATTTACCTAAAACCGCCACGGGGACATTTTTGTCCCCTATGGTAAAACACCTAAGCTCTAGGAGTATTTCAGGCTAAGTTGCAGCTCTCTCGACTTAGTTTACTATGTTTAGGGATTCTAAGAGTCTGAAATGTCCTCCTGCCCTTCCCCCTCCCCATCCACCCTCAAGCCTTGTGACTAGGCGTCTACCATGCACGTCGGGACTTGTGATAACTTCTTCACATCACTTTCTTTAGCAGAATATTTGAAGGCACATGGAACGAGCTTAGTTGGAACAATCAACAAAAATAGAAGGGAAATACCTGAATGTATGAAGAAAGCCTGCAAAACGCTTTACAAAACCGTGGCTTTCAAAAACGGTGACATTACAGTCACTGTGTATCAGGGAAAGAAGAATAAGAATGTGATAGTATTGAGTTCGTTGCACCCACATGTGCAAACTGGAACAGATGCAAAGTTGAAGCCTGAGACTGTCTGCTTTTATAATGAAACCAAATACGGAGTAGACGTGGTAGATCAAATGGCCCGCAAGTACTCAGTGAAAGCTGGGAGCCAGAGGTGACCTATTCACACTTTCTATAATATTTTAGATTTGGCAGCAATCAATGCTTGGGTCTTATACAAAGCAGTTATAAAAAAGAAAATTTCAAGGTGAGATTTCATTCTTCAACTCGGAGAGGAACTTGCCAAAGAGTACACTGAACGCAGGAGGCACAATCCAGCTCAAGTGGAACCCTCCGAAACAAGCAGGTCCCGTTGACGCTGCCAAGTGCAAGAAAATTGCAATGAGGGAAAAAGTGCATATAAATTTGCAGCATGTAACAAAACTGTGTGCAAAAAATGTACTGTTACAGTGTTGTACGTTTGTGCATCATGCAAACCTGACTCAGATAATAAAAATGATAATTAGAGTTACTTACCATGACTGTACCTGGTAATTTTAGTTGGCTTTTGATCTTGTCTGTACCTTTTGATCATTGTAACATAATCATTAGATTACTGTACACTTTTTCTAACCATTACTTACCCGATTTCCAATAATGTTAATTTTTACTTCAATATTTTTTATCTTCATTTTACAAAGTGTGTATCAGGGTAAGAAGACTAAGAGCTTTACTTACATGTACAGTTTTATTTTTACGCTGGAGGTTTTTTTTTATTCATTGTTCATGGCCGTAGTTGAATGTAAGGTTTATGTATCTCACCGACAGTGGCGCACACAGACTTTTGTCTAGGGGGGGGTCCGATCTGTTTGGCAGGCATAAAAAAAGTTTAAGGTTACCCTTTATTATTTATTTTATTTACACAACTTGTGTTTAAAAATTAATTCCCTTTCTAAATAGTACATTATTACTGTAAAACACACAATTAGAATAAATAAATTACAGTGTAATATCTCAAATTTTCAGAGTATATTATTACAGTGAAATATAGACTAAAGGTCCAGGATTATCAGCAGAAGTAGACATATTTCAACGCCATATTTTAACTTCGAAAATATAAGCAAAAATAACATAAATAACAAACCAAATATACAATTTGATTTTATTTCAAAGTCCTATTTTGTTTCCCAAATAGCAAAATCCAATCGTCTAGGTCATGCGCTTAATTTTTTTTAAATAACAGTATTTTCAGAGGAATACACAAAATATGATTCTTAGGAGCGGTTTACATCGTTTTTCCCTTGTCCTTTAAATTTACTGAAAATCGGGAACATAAGAAGAAAATATATTCAAAACATTCGATTTCTAATAATCTAATTTTTAATTGTTTTATATTAAATCTACATTACCCTTTAAAATGAAAAATACTCTCGCAATTATTAACTGGGTTCACTGTGTTTGATAATATTCAAAATTACAAATGAAAGAAAACAGAAAAGTCATTTAATGGGACACAGTGGTCAGGTTAACTACTAGAATCTGCTGGTCTGGGAAGACGGTGATCAGATTAGAGGGGGCAGGTCAGAGTAGTCATCTCAGAGAAAATAATTGCACTCTTGAAACTGTTCCACTAAATAGGAGTCACTTTGAGAGGTGGTTCGCCTTTGGAGACCTTACTGCACTTGATTAAAAATAACATTTCTTACCTCAAATGGTAAAATCCAATCATCTCGGTTTCTTGCTTAATTCATCCAAAACATCTTCTGGAGACACCTGTAAACTGTTGATATTTAATAATGCAAGACCATTAAGTCTATCACTTTTCATGGTGTTTCATAAATAAGTTTTTAGCCTCCTCAAAGTAGAGAATGATCTTTCGCTGGAACAGGTGCTAATGGGAATTGTACATAGTATTTGTAGGAGCAGTTTGATACGAGGATACAACTCTCTGTCACAATAAATGAACCCTTCAATAGCAGAAAATAATTCCTTGTTCCGTATAAAATTTTTTCATAGTTTAAGTTCACCAAGCATGCTTTCCTTATTGTCGCAAAAATGATCATCACTGTTCGAATAAAATTCTGATAACGTAAGAAAATCACTTTCTGTTTCATCATCGTAATTTTGAGTCAGTAAGCATCCAAATTTAGCTAAAATGTTATTATGTTTTTCAAGTCTTTGTTTTATTTGACTTATTACATTGTTTAGAAAGGGTAAGAATATAGCCCGTCTGTAGTACTCCTCAGGGGATTTAGCTGGAATATTGTTGCGGTACACTGATAGCTTCGTGGGACATCTTGGAATTTTAATTTCTTCCTCACCTCTTACAAATTCCAGAAGCTTTATGGCCATTTCAAAAATCTCTTTGAAAACTGATTCAGAATTAACGTTTAAACTTTCAAGTCCTTCAATGACCGAGTCAGCATAACTCATTGCCTTCTTCAAATCAATATTAGCTGTTTGTAAATATTCACTCAACCTTTTAGTAAGAGCAAATACCTTATTTATAGTCAGCAAAGAAATGATGAAATCAGCTTTAGAAATCGATACATTTAAAAGAGAAGCTTGAACGGAAACATCGTTATCATTCCACTCTGTCATTTCATTCAGTGATGCTTGTATAGCATGAAATAATTCAACCATAACTAGTATCGAATCATGTCTTTCATTCCATCTCGTGCCACACATTTGAACTAATTTTCGTTTTCTAGAATGAGGACAGTGTTTTTCAATATTTCTTATTAAAACATTTTGCCTCAATGGAGTATGAAAAAATTATAGATTTTACCCACTATTCCCACACAGTTTCTGATATTGGGTAAATTAGAAGAATCTGAAATCGCTAGGTTTAAACTGTGTGAGCTACAATGCACATATAATGCAGAGGGGAAGTGTTTTTTAATATGAGCTTGAACTCCTTGGAACTGTCCACTCATTGCACTAGCCCCATCATATCCTTGGCCTCTGAGAAATTTTAAATTAATTTTGAAATATTGCCAAGAATCTATCAAATGTGTGGCAAGACTTTGTCCTGTTCTACTGACAACCGGTATAAATTGTATAAACTGTTCTTGGACAGTATCATTTTCAATGAATCGAGCAGCAAGAGCAAACTGTTCTATCCCAGCAACATCAGTAGTTTCATCTGCTATTATACTGAAACACTTACTCTTATTGATGCGATTTGCAATATCCCTTAAAATTATATCATTTATGGAAGAAATGATTTCATTTTGTGTTCTCCAGCTAACGTAGGAATTTCTTCCACAACTTTTGAAATGATTCCTTAAAATTTCGTCTCCTGCTTCCACATGCATTCTAAGTAATGCTCTAAAATTTCCCTAATTTTTTTCAGGGGTTTCTTCGACATTTAAAGGACCATAATCTAAATATCCTCGTAAGGGGATCCCCTGATTCCCACAAAATAGGACAGTTTTTATTATTGAGCCAAGTAATTCCCTGTTTTTTGCTACTTCCGCTGCTTTGTTTTTATCTAAAATCAAATCAATCGGGAGCACTTTTTTCTCGTTAATTTTCTTTAAATTTTAAAATATTTCCAAGCTTTGAGTATGATATGACAATTTACCATGCTTCTCAAAATATTCTAAGGCATGGTTCCATTTGTTGAAAGCTTCTGAAACAAATTTACCCGGATTTTGTTCCCTATGCACTCCTACTCTAAATGGAGAAAATAGCACACAATATTTGCAGAAGAGACCATCCATTAATTCCGAATAACATACCCAATGCCATTTTTCAAGCCAATGTGTTTGGCACCTTAAATTTTTGCCTTTAATATTCTTGACAGGAAATTTATATTTAGCATCTGGTGACCATAAACTATTAAAAACTTCCAGGAGTTTCTTACCAGAACAATATTCTTTTGATTTCAAAAAGTTTGCTATATCATTAGGGTTACCTTTATTGTCCACATCTGTCTCCGTAGTACATCCAGTAACCGGTGCAAACGACGAACACGGCTATTTTTCTTGCAATGATGCACTATCGATGAGGTCACTATGTTCGCTGAAATTAATTTTCTCACCATCTTTTTGTTCACTATGCACATTTCCCCGCGACTTCTTCACAAATGATAATATTGATATTAGTTTTCTTTTACTACTCATATTTATCTATTTAAGGGGTAAACCAAAGAGTTTTGAAAGGACAGTTTCTCACTTTTTCATTTGCACTAGAATGCGAGTAGCCTATCTTACGTCTATAAGCAGTGCTTTACTTGGATAAAAATAAGTGCCGGTACTCTCCGTAACAGCAGCAAACTATCTAATTAGAAATGAAATAATGTAGTATAACATATTTAAAGGCCATTACTATATGGCTATTTACTACATATCACTAATGTAATTTCACGGACAACACTTATCAAAGCAGCCTACTTTGTTTTATATATTCGAATTTCACCGACCACGAGGCCAACGAGATGAAATAATTGCTCATGTGATTCGAGGAAAACAGCTTATCTGCATGGAATCCCCACTCACAATTTCTCCATTAAATACTTTTCCAATTTCAATGGTGAGTTTAGACTTCCCAGTGGAAACTCCACAGGGTTGCCGAAATTCAGGATGTGCAAAAAATGTGAATAAAAGGCCACGGAGAGCTTTCTGGAAAAGTACCCGATTTTTTTATGTTCGAGATCTGTAGTGTCAATATTGCTCGGATGCTTTCCATTCTTCTTTTCCACAGTAAGAGATACACTCATCACTACACTTCCTCACTCATCGAGACTTCTTTTCCAACTAACCAACTTCTCCAAATTGGAGACTCCAATTGTATTCTTTTGAGAGTCTCAGCTGCAGTTTTTTGTCCCCCTTTTAGTGGAAATAGGATATTTTACACAAACGGCCATTCTCCTGGTCGCCTGAACCTCCTCCCACACAGCAGGGATCCAGGAAGTCTCCCAAAGACCAAACGGAGAACGTAAGACCCAGAAAGGGATGAACGTTTCTCAACTGAAACCCCTTCTCATGGAAATAGGATATTTTCAGCAAAAAGATTTTGTCTTGACCAACGGTCACTTTAAACACTTGCCACCGATATTTTCTTGGAAACGGAACTTTCCCTTCTCCCTTCCTTCCCTCTTTCCGTCTTCCCCATATTCATGCACTCATTCTTGGAGCAAAAGCATTCCTGAGAACACTTTAAACGTCTTGCCTTCACCCTCATCTCAGGATAAAATATGCCCCTATGGGGGGGGTCCAGACCCGGTGGACCTCTCCTATGTGTGCGCCCCTGCTCACCGATGTGTACATAAAAGTGTGATATATTGCTTTAAAAAGTTGGGCTATGGTGATTACAAATATAATTTTTATTCATCCAAAATTACCAATCCATGCATTGCTAATGTAATAACTTTTAAGTTTGATGATACACTGTCGTATTTCAATAAAGTATGGCTTATATCAGAAAAAAGCCATGACCAACTAATTTTTCAGCCATTCACAACAAAAAAAAAGAATCTACGCCAAAAAGAGTAACTAAACTATATGGGCCATATTTGTCCCACTGGCGGTTCTAGGGTGTACGAAAAGTCTGTCAGTTCTAGTGTTAAGCATCACCAGCAGAGACTTTACACATGGAGAAGCCCAGGAGACCAGAGATGATACCAGATAGATTACATACTAATCAATGAAAGATTTAGAAATAGCGTTAAAAATGTGAAAACACTACCAGGGGCAGATATCGATTCCGACCACAACCTTTTGATGGCAAATACACAATGTAGACTGATGAGCATTAAGAGAAACATAAGAGTTAACAAGAAATGGAACTTAGAGGAACAAGGAGGCTATCATGACTGAGCTGGAGAAAAGTTTGGGGAAGAGAGCTGAAGAAAATAGGAACAATGTAGATGAGGAGTGGAGATACATCCATAGCAACATTAAAGATGCAACGGAAAAGAAGGTAGGAAAGATAACGGGGGAAAGAAACAAAAAACCCTGGGTCACAGCAGCCATGCTGCAAAAAATGGAAGAGAGGAGAAAGTGGAAGAATATAAACACTGAAGAGGGGCAAAGAAAGTACAAGGAGTTAAATAATGCTTTAAGAAGGGAAACAGATAAAGCCAGAGAACAGTGGATAAATGAGAAATGCGAGGAGATTGTCGAGTGTGAAAGAATTTGTAGAACAGACCTCATTTTTAGCAAAGCAAGGGAAATATTCAAGAAAAAGGCAAGAAAGATAGGACGTAAAAAATCATGAACAAAAGTGGTAAAATAGTCTCGGAGCCAGACAATGTAAAGAATGTCTGGAAAGAATACATTGAGGTGCTGTATGACAAAGAAGGAAAGCCAAGAAATATTGAATAAAATGAAGAAAAGGATGTGGAAAAAGACCAGCTAGGACCAAGCATTCTCGAGTCTGAAGTTAAAAGAGCAATTGATGACATGAAAAGAAGGAAGGCTGTTGGGAGTGATGATATACCAATGGACGTTCTTAAGGTTTTGGGGTCGAAAGCAGTTAAGCAACTCAAAAAATTCTTTAACGAAGTATATGATACTGGCATATGGCCTGAAGAGTTTTTAGACGTTGTTATGGTACCCCTGGAGAAAAATAACAATACAAAATGTTGTAAGGATTACAGAACTATTAGTTTAATTTCACATACAACTAAAGTTCCAACCAGAATAATAACCAAAAGAATTGAAGGTAAAATAGAAAAGGAGCTGCAAGATAATCAGTTTGGTTTCAGAAGAGGAAGAGGGACTAGAGATGCTATAGGATGTAGGAGGATGATGATAGAAAGAGTGCTAGAAGTCAATAAAGATATGTATTTTTGTTTTGTAGATTGGGAGAAAGCTCTTGACCGAGTGAAATGGGATAAAATTTTGGGTATTTTAAATAAAACAGGAATGGATTAGAAAGATAAAAGATTGCTTAAAAACCTTTACTTTGATCAAAAGATTAAGAGTCAGGGTTGAAGGAGAAGAAACAGAAAGTACTTCAATAGGGAGGGGAGTGAGGCAGGGATGTCCTATTTCACCAGCGATATTTAATATTTATGCAGAAACAATAACAGAAGAAGCATTGATGGAAGAGAAAGGATTTAAGATAGGAGGTGAAAGTATTACCACCATTAAATATGCAGATGATCAGGGATTAATAGCAGAAGATGAGAAAGAACTTCAGAGGATGACAGACAGACTAGTGGAGGTTGGCCAACAATATGGAATGAATATCAATGCCGAAAAAACAAAAGTCATGGTGTTTTTAAAGGAACATAAAGAATTAAATATAATGGTAAATGGCCAAAAATTGGAACAAGTGAGTAGTTTCAAATATCTTGGCAGTATTTTAGCTCAGGATGGAAGTAGTACACAGGACATCAGAAGTAGGATTGCATTGGCAAAAGCAGCATTTAACGAGAAGAAGGAGCTTCTCATAAGCAAGAAAATAAATTTAGAAACAAGGAAGAAATTAGCAAAATTCTACATATGGAGCATAGCTCTTTATGGTGCAGAGATGTGGATGGTAAGGAGAAAGGAGGAAAAATATTTAGAAAGTTTTGAGATGTGGGTATGGAGGAGGGTGATAAAAGTGAAATGGACATAGTGCAGCATTTTTCTGTTTTTGGGTCGTGAGCTTCCACACCCATTGTCACTTCAATGGGATTTGCCAAATGAGTTGGCATCAGCTGATTGTAATTCAGCTTCAGAGCAGCAACTTTGGAATAAGGTGCTAAGTAATTTAGCCAAGTCACAACAGTGCATTGCTAGCAAACATAATGCTAGACATTCTCAACAAGCCTTTTCACCAGGTGAACAGGTTGTGTTCAGAGCTGTGCCTAAAGTTTCCAAACTTAATAAAAGGTCTGCCAAAATTTCCCCTTTATGGGAAGGACCCTTCGTGGTCGACAGGATAATCACTCCTGTAACTCTGCCATTAAGGAAGCCAGACAACCCAAATTATTTTCGAATAGCAAATGTTAGTCAAGTTAAGAAATATTTTCCTTCGGGTAGACAATAATCGATTATTTTTAATATCACGTGTTAATGTTATTTCTATTATGTAATGCTTTGGTTGACCAAAGGTCATATTGGTCATTCTCAATTACCACATACAATTGTTAATCAATTTAAGAAACTTAATGTGGCTATCAGATAACAGTTTGATTTTTTTGGCTTTGAAAAATGAATCACCCATGGTATTTTAATGTTTAGAATTACTTTGTTTTGTGAGCTTGCTTAGATATACAAGCGAGAGAGTGTCCTTGGGTGATTGCATTTTGGGTCTTGTTTTTCATTTCCACTTGGAGGTGTTTTTTTTCCCTGTCCTGTTGACAGAGTCACTGATTCCTATGAGTCATTATTGTTCTTTGGTAATGTTCCGGCATAGAGAATTAGCGACCTCATCGCCCGTTGATTTATAATCATCGCAATCAGCCCCCAGGTGCAAATCTGGTAAAATAAATTGATACCTACTTGGCCAATTGCCACAATACTGCTCGGTGCAGTCAATTTTCAGACATCATAGATGGATCCAGACATCTATGTATGTCTCACGGCACAAAATTATTTTAATAACCTTGCCATGTTATATTCGTTGGTACTATTTACCACGGTTAGTGTACTCCAGCCCCAATTGAGCTAGGATACTTTAAAATGTTTATCTATGTAATATGTATCTATGTACTACCTTTCACAGTGATTTTTTATATTTTTTTATATACTGTAAATTTCTTGGCACTCTACTTAAACAATGTGAGGCAAGTTTAATCTATTTACTGGTGGTTCGATTATTAAATCTTTCTGTCGGACAATGCCAGGGTTGGCATTCCTTTTTGTTCCTCGTTCTCATCTAACGGTTGCTAGTAATTTCCAATTTTGCCCTGTTGGCAAATAATATTTTCTCATTAATTTGTAACTTTGTAATAATAATATTGTGTTAATGTACCTTGGAACTTTTGTGATTATTTTTGGATTTGTATGCTGTGCTTCAAGATGGTGCGTCTGTAAACTCTGGAGTGTGACTTGGTTTGCCGAACTAAACAGTGAGTGAACTCATCGAAAGTGAGGGGGGATGCAGCATTTTTCTATTTTTGACAATTTATCGAGTTCCCCATCAGTTTTTCGTGTTCGCCAGAAGTTTTTGTGTTCGAACTCTATCAAACGACGACCCCTGCGTACGACGACCCCTGCGTACGTACGGAATGCCGTCTTTTATAGCTACAGACATTAGCCCGGAAGAGGACACTAGTAGATCGAGGGTAGAACCAATTAGCGTTCGCGAGTGCAGTGCAATCTACCAGCACTTCACTGCGAACTAAACTAGTTCCCACGCGACAACGTCGCCACGAGCAGAGGCACTGAGAAAGAGAGTGGAAGAGAACGAGAGAGGACTCAGAGTGAAGACAGCTGAGCTGAACGCACCTGTGGAAAGATTATCTGCGAGGCGAACTCTTTTCCATATCATTTGTGATTCCTCAAGTGGACATTTCTACTAAGTATTGTACTATATTTGTGCCTTGTATTATGTCACTGCAATATAATTGTTAGTACATTTTGTGACATTTATCCAATGTATGCTATTTGATTTGTGGTTGGCAGCAGCAGTGTCACCAAGGGGTATCGTATCGTTTAATTATTTTTGAGTACTTTTAGTATTACGAGAGCTTAATGTAAAATGAGACAGGTTCGTCTCATTATAGGAAGAGAAACGAAGAAGTATTTGAAATGGTGGGAGAAGAAAGGATGCTAATAAAAACAATCAGGAAAAGAAAAGCAAATTGGATAGGGCACATATTGAGAAGACAGTGTTTACAAGGGATGATCTTAGAAGGCAAAATTAGCAGAAGAAGAGGAAGAGGGAGAAAAAGAATAGGAATATTAGAGAATATAAAGCAGGAATATAGTACTTTAAGAGGTATAAAAGAGGCTTCTAGGGAGAGAGAGAGATGGAGGCAGTGATTCAGCTAAAACCTGTCTTCGGACAGCAGCATGATGATGATGAATTGTTGGAGCTTCGGGGCTATATCCAATATCAGAAGGCTACAGTTTGAGTTTATTTCTGTTCTTTGTAAAGTCTTTAAATTTTTCTCGCAGTTCCTTAAAATATTTATTATCTTTTAACCTATTTGGAATTTTTAGAAATATTACAGATATGGAGAAAGTCATGTGGTGGGCACATCAAATTTCTTATATTAAATTGTCGAATCATGTTATAAAATCATAATAAAAATAACTTCCTAACATTCTTCTCGTATCTTCATTAACAGTATAAAAGACGATTTTATTATTGTCTTTTTTTATCTCATCTCCCTCTCTCCCACGGACCACTGGACTCTTCTAAAAATCCTGTTTTTTCTGGAACTAAACGAATTTATAAATGAATTCACCATGGATTCGGAATCTCTCTTCTATCGGCTGTAAAACTGTCATAGTCTCAAGTTCATATCTTAATTCTAACTTATTTTACAAAGCAATATTATGAATCAAACGGCGATGCATTGTATTACTTAAGGAATTTTTTATTTTGAAAAATTAATTGCTTTATAATTATTCCCACGCTTTCTCCGAGATTTTAAAGAGACCTGGGCTACTTAGAGATTTTGAGTCCTCTGGTCATAATAAAAGTAAAAATCACATGAAAACAAAATTAGACCAACATTAGCTAAAAAAGAATGAAAATTTGAATATTTTCTATTTAAAAAATACTTTTATAGCCTTTTCTGTACTAGTTTACTAATTGTTGAGAAAAATTAATTACTGTATATCGCGGCATACATTTTGACCTTATAAGCAATAAATACCTAATCTTCGAAAAACTAGGGTCATATTATATGGCGAGTATAAAAATGCAAACTTTGAATTTCAGGTAATTGATGTTGCAAATTCAGACAAGATCAAACTTGCAGATGTTCAAGGGTAAACACAAAAATGAATGCCATAGCTATATTTAAAAGATTTTTGCATAATGTGGGTTTTTCAATTTTCCCTGCTACTGCTCCCTGTCTTAACCAAAAATAAACAAGAGTCACATGTGGATGAAATAATTTGTCGAATACATTAGATGCATGCAAAATGTACTGAATATTGGATTGTTGGCTAATGAAAATATCTTAGTGAATTTTATGACTTTTAACTTAAAATTAGCTTCATATGTCTTTTATAATGGAGGCAAAGCCATGATCAGGGTACCTATTTGTACATGATATGTGAACTGGGGATTACCCATGTATTTCCCAATCAACACATAATTGAGATGTTACAATTACATTTTATTCAAAGATTTGTTTGCATGGGACCTGGATTTTGTCTGAAAATTTACTTTAAAAAAATACTTGTAAAGTAAAAAATGGTCAACTTATATGGCAAATATATTTCTAAATATGCAGTTTCAAGTAGAATAATCAAATTCAACTTATATGCTGTGATATACAGTAACTAGAGTCTACATTTGGTTCCCCATGAGCTTGAGGCTCAGGCCAAAAGGCCCTCCTGGCTCCCACTCTGATTGGCTCTGATTATTTCTCTCTTCACGGTTTTCAGATGATGGTGCTTTCAGAATAATTTTGCTGGATGATGAGGCATTTGCCAACCTTAAGAGTAGAGGCAGATATATTGCCAATCTTAAGAGTAGAGGCAGATATAGGGCCAGGCAATCTAGGCCTATGGCCTTGCATCTAGTGCTGATTGAGAGCTACTGTTAACAGAGTCAGGATGAAGAAATGTATGCATTCAGTGTGGAAAGTTCCAGCACAAATAAGTGGCCATATATCCTAAATGGTGATGAAGATCATCATAAACTCTATTTGGCAAAGACCAGTCTCAACTGACAAGTATCATTGAAAAAATAATTATTTCTAAGGGTTTCACTCAAAAACTTTTAGCTTTGATCAACATCGACCTCAGAAGCACATCCATTTTATAACCCAACATACGACTATATTCGATAGTATGTTTTCCTCCATAAAATTTAACCACATTTTCAGATATTGCAAGTCGTGGGCCCTGCAAATCACTTTTGTCTAGGGGCCTCACAAGCCGCTACTACTGCCTAGGGGCATTGCAAACCACTTTAACCTAGGTGCCCCAGGAACCACTATTGCCCATTGCAGTGTTGCTTGTAATTGAAGGTAACAGTGAAATCAGATAGGAAAAGGGCTATATAACATTAATTTTTCAGGTAATTAATCCACGATAGTCATGTAAGGGAATTAAGAGGTTTTTATAACATCAGACCTAGATATAGATCTACTCTACACACACACCTCAGGTTCAGGGGAGGAAATTCCATGCTGAACTACTCTTTTCAAGCAATTTTATGTCTTCTGAGAGTGACAGGAAGCTTTTAGCCATCAACGTTGATGCACACCCACTTCAATTATAAAAATCAAAGTTTTTAAAAACTTAAATCAGTTTTTTGACAGTGAATCAACTCTTTCTTCTCCTGTACACAAACATCAGCCCATCTCATTTTCCCCCTCCCCTCTGCGTGATTATTATTTTTAACGCGACTTGCAACAATGAGAGTGCGTGACTTTTGCTGTTTTAGATTTATGGTTATTTCAGAATTCCATGATTTTCACACTTTGTTTCTGGGAGACATATGACTTACAATCCCAGGTTTGTTTTCATCATTTCCCTGTAGCACATAAAGAAATCACATAGTGTAGCATCTCGCAAAAATAAAAAAATCATATTTTATCTCTAGCCTTGATGCTGTTTTTTAATCAGATTTGTGCTATGGCTTGAGTACAGTAACATCTAAATGGCAGTCGATGATGGTATTGCGAATTTTTAAAACCTTAAATTCTTTGTTTAATTCATTCTGTGATATATGATAAGGAAAGGAGTGTATTAAAGAATGAGAATTGTGGAAGTTCATCAGAGCTAGAAGTTCTGAGGTATAATTCTTTTTGTAATCAGAAACTGAAAGTATAACTAACATGTTCCTTCTCAATTTAAGTGTTTGCAGATTTGGATGTAACAATACTTTAATAGATGAACAATCTATTATAAGAAGACTACGTCTGATATAACAGTGTCTTTAAAATTTGTTTTTAGTGGAAACTGATCACAATAATAAATAATTATGATTAATTAAATTAAAATTAAAAAAATAAAGCCTAATGTGTAGCGAAAATTCGACTCACTAAAAAGTTAAGAATAATTGTTATCAGTAGTAGATAATTATAAGCGTTAGGAAACCAATTGCAGCTCTCAAATTATATTTTTAATATACCATCTCGTCTAGATAAATTCAAAATTTTCATATGCAAGTTTTCTGTAGAAGGTTCCAGCAACATTTTTAAGAAAAATTGTTTTCTTGAAGGAAAAGGGTTAAAATGCTTGGTATCAATTAATTAGAGCGGAATGATATTGATGAAAAAAACTTTGATTTTAACCTTTAATAATAATAATAATGTTTATGCGAAAATATATCGATAGTATACATACTGTTAACTGTTTCGTTTGAATGGCAGTTTTTTCTCGATTATAAACCTAAGTTAAAAATTTTTCTTCAAGTTCTATACGATGGGGCATAATAATATTGATAAGTTCGGTTCAATCAGATATTTTTTCAGGATTAAAGATTCATATTGCGCGTAACTTCTTATAAACAAAGGAGCAACGTAATTCCGCGATTCGCGCTTCTTTCCATTCACATGAGGCTCCATTCTATTGCGAATCGTTAAGGCGACTATTGCTTGTTTACTTTTTAACATTATAGAATAATGGCTGATTTTGACGATGCTCTGTTCAGTGTATTCACTGAAAAAAGTACCCCAGTTCCAGCTGTAAAAAGTGAACCTAATAAAGACACCAGTTCTTCTGAGACCGAGTTAGTTTTCTTTTAAATAAATATTATTCTAAATCATGTGCCTTATTTAGTAAATTATTCGTACCTCTTTTAGGCCAAGTTCATCAGTTACCCCCTCTTCAAAGAGAGATATAGAAGATGATGAAGAATCCACTGGTAAAAAACTTAAAACTGAGTCAGCGTTGGATGAAGTGATGTGAGTATTACAGCGTTGGAGTTTATTTTTTGTATTCATCACTGCCGGTGGTTTTTTACCAGATTTATTAATGATTTTGGAGACTTATTTATTCGATAAATAGGCTTCAACGGCGAATGAATTGATTCGAAATGTTGTTTTCTAAGACCAAATGTGTATTCCCTTCCCATTTTCTCTGTAAAGATACTAATTATCCGATATGGTAATTTTAGCTGCTTAGAAGAAGCTTGTATGCCATTTATGATAGTTTTTAAATATTCAAAGTTGACCTGACCATAATTACCCATCATAATATTGTGATAAACGTTCACAATTTCATTGACTTTGTAGTTAGATGCCTCATTTTCAGAAAAGTATTAAGTTTTATAACGTGGGCTATCAGTGTAATATTGTTTTGGCTACTGCAATGTATGCAAGCAAATTTATCATCGTTTAAATTAAATCAGTCATTATGAATGAATATTCAGAATATTTTTTCCGATTAATAATTTCAATAAATTAATATCATTTTGCTTATTGTTTACCATATTTGCATTATCGTACCATCTTTAGAAAATCAAATCATGCTGTGTAGGTATTTAATTATTACGAAAAAATTAAATTTCATCGTTATTTATTCTTATTATTTTTACATGAGCAGTATAGATGAGGTACAGCCACGCATAAAGGTTCATACAGTTGAAACTCTGGAGGCATGCACCCACGAGGTAGCTGTACCACCAAACATTGAATATCAGCCCCTTCGGACTCCACCACCTGGAACAAAGCCTGCAAAACAGTACCCATTTCTGCTGGATCCATTCCAAAAAGAGGCTATCTTGTGTATTGATAACTCTCAATCTGTCCTTGTCTCTGCCCACACCTCAGCTGGAAAAACAGTAGTTGCTGAGTATGTTACTGCATTATGAGACTGCTCTTTTTATATTTTGCTTTTCATTTATTCATTTTGCTTTTTCATATAAGCAAAACCCATAGAATAGATTTGTACTGTATAAATTGAATATTCTATTAACTGTTGATTATTCATGTACAGAAAAGAACAAAAATAATAATAATAATAATATTTATTGGTTCTTAGATCAACTACATTGATATTAGGCATGTCATTATTGCAATCTAACAGTGATGTTGAGGAATTTGATTAAATTTAAGGCTTATAGATTAAGACATTTTATTTTAGCTGTTTAGAAGAAGCTTGTATGCCATTTATGATAGGTTTTTATATATTAAATGTTACATGTAATGTCAAGGAATTTGATTATATTTAAGCCCTATAGATGAAGACATTCATAACCACAGAGATAACAGGAATTATATGAATAACAGTATGAAATCAAATGAACAGTAGACATTTGCACACGGAATATATTTAACAATAGCTATTTTAGATAACCAAAAATCCATAAGATAGTAAGCATAATGTTTTTTCAAGACTACTTCAGGACCATAAATAAAATATTAATAGTATGTAATTAGTCCATTTAACAATATGTATTGCTATAGGACACATCATAAAGAGAACATAAATAATGTGTTTAACTTGTTTTTCTAAAAATTACGCATAGATGTATATATACTGTACTACATACACTACAATAGCATAGTTGAATATAGGTACTTAAAATGGCTCATTATAATGAAAATTAATTGATTTATTTGCTACAAGGTAGCATCTAGCATAACTAGTTAACTATGATAGTTTGAGTTTATTTGTTCAGTAAAATTAATTTGTTTATCATAGCTTCCTTTTTAAACATTCTTTGTTCTTCAATCTCTAATAAAGGTATAGTATTGCCATGTCACTTCGTGATAAGCAAAGAGTCATCTATACCACTCCAATCAAAGCTTTGAGTAATCAGAAATATCGTGAGTTTTATGAAGACTTTAAAGATGTTGGTCTTATTACTGGAGATGTCACTATAAATCCATCTGCTAGTTGTCTCATCATGACCACCGAGGTATATTATTTTGTTTATTTTTGGATTGCATATTTTTAATAATTGAGCCACATGATGGCAAAATTTTTTCTATTGCTGTACCTAATGCATTACTTCAATTTATTTCAGATTCTAAGGAACATGCTTTATAGAGGCTCAGAAGTTATGCGAGAAGTTGGATGGGTTGTCTTTGATGAGATTCATTATATGCGAGACAAAGAACGAGGAGTGGTGTGGGAGGAGACTCTGATTCTTTTGCCAGACAACGTGCGTTATGTCTTTCTCTCGGCCACCATTCCCAATGCTCGACAATTTGCCGAGTGGGTTGCACATCTCCACAAGCAACCATGTCATGTTGTTTACACAGAATATCGGCCTGTGCCCTTGCAGCATTACATCTTCCCTGCAGGAGGAGAGGGGATTCATCTTGTTGTAGATGAAAATGTAAGATTCCTTCTAGCAGAGAAAGTGATTTGTATCCAATTTAATTATTATGTGCCTTTTGTTATTAAGTGCATTATCTTAAAATTTATTTTTTGTCATTGCCCTTTGCTGTTGTCCCTTATTTTTAAATTCAATAATCAAAAGCATAACGTTTCATTTACATGTTTGCTTTTCATTGAGGTTAAACAATGGAAAAAAATTTTGGATAATTTTGGTAATTATTTTATGTAGCATGGAATAATATCGTAGACTTCACCTTGCCTTAACCCATTATGTACCAATGGTACTTTCAAGTACCACTGTTATTGAATGCAAATATTTATACTGTATTTGAATTTTTAGCAGTAATATTTATAGGCTTACATTTGTTGTATATTATTACTACCAATAAGTGGCAAGATTACCTTAACTGTATTCTTTTGATGCCACATGGTTTTTCATTAGCCTGTGTCGTTACGTCAGCCATTATTGTGTGCATGGATTTACATTTGACGATGTTTGCCCTTATTTAATTGAAAATCTTCTAGGTAGTTTGTATCTTAGAATTTTTTGTGATTTATTAAATTGTAGTTATTGATTAGAAATCATATTCAACTAGACATTTGTTATAGTTTGTTTTTTATGCAAAATATATTTATATATTAATAACTTTCTATAAAAAAATTAGTTTTGGCTAATGTTATCTATCAGGATATATTTCTTAAAACAGAGATAAGCATAAGAAAAATATAAATATTTAAAAATTTGGTACATAAAGAGTTAACTCGGACTATTTATTTTTATGTTCATAGGCATGTGTTTATGTAATCTAAATATAAAACAAAAGTATTTGAAAATTTTTCATGATCAGTGATTTCTGAATGACATTTCCTCTCTGTCATTAGTTTCAAGGAAGATTATATAATTTTACCTCTACTTTGGTTCTTTTGTTAGCCATTTAATAGTAAAATAAACATGTGGGCAATACATCACTTTCTCCATATTTATATGGCAAATTACATGTTGTTAGCTCTAGGATAGTTGTCAATATTTACTTCCAGTTGACAATTAAGAAAAGAAAAAGGAGCATTACTAAGACGTAACTAAGCATCAATTGTTAACAATAGTCTTCGGTAGGTGGCGTGGTGGTGGCAGCTAAAAATATAAGATATCTCTTAAACAATGCAATGAAATTTCCTACAACTATTATTCCAATACACAAAAATCTATCACAGACACGCAGACATCATCGAGAAAATAGTCAAAACGTGTTCAGGGGACCTTAAAACATGTATTCCCATTGAAATCTCGAATTCGATTTTTTTCATGAAAACAATACTTTCTCTATACTTCGTATATGGAGAAAGTAAAAAACTTGTGGCATGTCAGTTAAAGGAGTCATTGAAAAAATGCATTCAACCTGTGCAATACAGCTGTGAGGTTTGCATTATAGTGGATTCTATATCCAAACTTCCCTTTTTTCAAATATAAAGGGGCTTGCTTGATCCATAAATTACTGATCATTATAAAACAACAGCAGTTGTAAATGTTTGTGTAGTTGCCCAAATCACTTGATTGAGTTCAACTGTACCATTTGCATCACTGCTGTATTTTATTTTATTTTTTTATTTTTCATTCATTTCACAGTTGAATGACATTATAGCTCATACATATTTTATCATTTCCTTTAAGCAATGGTTTTGATGATGCAAATTTCTATCAGGAAAATTACAAGTAAAATAAATTCGTGATAATGTTATGATACAGAGTTTGTGATGTTAAGAAATTATTTATTTTTGTAATGATTGCTTTTTTCCTTTTTTAATATATCTTGTGGGGAGTATTTCATTTGAATGATTTGTTATATCTTTTACCTTGCCCAACAACATTTTATTATTTTTCCATTTATCATTTCAAAATGGCATTGGATAATACATTTATTTTGTCATAAAACTTGCATTTTGTTTGTTTGAAAATTTGACTGAACCATTTTCTTACTACATGGATTAATCAAAATTGTCATGAACTGAAAAGACAGATTTTGAGCATTCATAAAAAAGCACCAGTTGAAGCACTATGAATATATGTAAGCTCAAGCTTAAAATATTTGTCAATGTAATCCTGTTCCCCAATACTAATTAAATCCCACCCCAGATGTCAAAGGAGATTTTTTTTAAATTGGCAATGCAGGCACGAAAATTGCAAACAATATTAAAACTCATAACTTCACCTTTTTATTAGATTTTTAAGAAACTTTTTGAGGATTTATGCAAAACATGATATTTTAAAAATATAACTTTTACACTAGCTTGAAATAAGTGGACTCTTTGCTGGAGAGAGGCGACTTGCACAATGATCTGTTACCTATCCAGCCCATGCCCGTGGGGGGTGCTGGTGGTGTAGTGATTAGGGTGTTGGCTGCTACTAGCCTGCTGCTTGAAAGGGCAGTGGGAACGAATCCTTCAAAAGTAGGATTTTCTCTAAGGTCGCCCGACCCCCTGTTTGTGGTTTGAGAAGACCGCGCAAAGTCAACATTCCGTCCTTCGGAAGGGACGTTAAGCCATTGGCCCCCTTGGTGCTCTTCATTAAGAGTAGGCTAATGTCTGTACAGGGTTTCCCTCTTCCTTTGTATGTTCAGTGTGGAAGGAGCTATGGCTATAATAATCCAAGAAGTTGATTAGCCAAAAATGCACACACACCCATGCCCGTGCTTAATTTTATAAAATAATCAATATAGTGAAAACTATAAAAGTTATTGGTATGCAACCTTCAAAAATAAATTTAAACTATTCTAAAAATTTCGAAACCAATTTGGAAAAAAGTTGCCCGCAGATCAACAATGAAAATTATAGTTAAATGTTATTATTGTTATTACTTTCTCCATATACATAGTATAGGGGAAAGTATTGTATTCATGAAAATAATCGACTTCGAGATTTCAAGGGAAATACATGTTTTGAGGTCCCCTGAACACGTTTTGACCATTTTCTCTCGATGATGTCTGTGTGTGTGTGTGATAGCGTTTTTTGGGTGCTCTAACTCAAAAACTATTAATCAGGTCAACGCGAAATTTTGTATTTAACATTTTTATGAAAGTCACAAGAACTGATTAGTTTTTGGTAAAAATCTGTCTACCGGAAGTGGGTTTTTGCTCGTCACATCCGTTATTTTGAAATATTTGCTTGAATATTTGATAAATATAAAAATGTACTTGAATAAAAGTTGTAGGAAATTTAATTTTCTACAACTTTCATTTGAGACGTTTTCCCATGTAATGCATTGTTTAAGAGATATCTTATATTTTTAGCTGCCACCACCACGCCACCTACCGATGGCTATTGTTAACAATTGTCGCTTAGCTACATCTTAGTGACACTCCTTTTTCTTTTCTTAATTGTTGGAGCTTTGTGGCTATATTCAATATCAGAGTTTGAGTTTATTTCTGTTCTTTGTAAAGTAAAGTTTTCTCGCAGTTTCTTAAAATATTTATTATTATGTAACCTATTTGGAATTTTTAGAAATATTACAGATATGAAGAAAGTCATGTGGTGGCCACATCAGATTTTTTTTTAAAAGACTTCATAATTTCAATGTATTCTTGAGTTACTTGGTCGTTATTCAGAATCATTACAGAAGTTACATAAAAAACATTGTCTCTTTTTATTTCACAGATGCCATAATATGACGTTGTATGTATATTTGCAACAAAGGAATCACATCGCTACAAAAAATGTATTCCCAAAATTTCAACTCTATAAAAAATATAATAAAAATTTATGAATAAAATATAATTATTAAGGCCAAAACTTCCTCTCTTAAATATAGCAGGGTTTTTAAGATCAAATAATTTTCAGCGTGGCAAGAAATAAATAAAGCTTGCAATGATGCTCAATGTACTAACACGTCGAATGGCAGCATATGAAGTTTTTTCTCGATGTAATGACTCATCAGATGGCATTGAGGGGTTAAGTTTCACTTAATATTTTTACCTTCTCCATATACGAAGTATAGAGAAGTATTGTTTTCATGAAAAAAATTGAATTCGAGATTTAACCAGAAATACATGTTTTAAAGCCCCCTGAACACGTTTTGACTATTTTCGTGATGATGTCTGTGGATGTGTGTGTCTGTGACCGAGATTTTGTGGGTGCTCTCACTCAAAAACTATTAATCAGATCAACACGAAATTTTATATTTAACATTTTTGTTAAAGGGAAAAGAAAGAACTGATTAGTTTCTAGTAAAAATCGGTTAACTGGAAGTGGGTGTTTACTCTTGTCACATCCGTTTTTTTTTAGTATTTGCTTTAATATTTGATATATGTTAAAAAAAAGGTACTAGAATAAAAGTAGTATAAAATTTAATTTTCTACAACATTTGTTTGAAACATTTTACCATATAATGCATTCTTTAAGAGATATTTTTAAAATTCTATTTTTTAGCTGACACCACCTCGCCACCTACTAGCAACTATTATAAACACAGTTATGTCTTAGTAAAGCTCTTTTTTATTTTCTTAATTGTTGGAGCTTCTTGGCTATATCCAATATCAGAAGGCCACGGTTTGAGTTTATTTCAGTTCTTTGTTTTCTGAATTTTTCTCGCAGTTCCTTAAAATATTTACCTGTTATAATTTAATCATTTAATGTGTTTGGAATTTTTAGAAATATTACAGGTATGGAGAAAGTCATGTGTTGGCTACATCAGATTTTTTTATTCTATTTTAGGGACAATTCAAGGAGGATAACTTCAATACAGCAATGGCTGTTCTACAGAATGCTGGTGATGCAGCCAAAGGAGACTCAGCTATACTTGGCAAGGGTAGAGGTGGAGGAAATAAAGGAAAAAGTGAAACAAACTGTTTCAAAATAGTGAAAATGATTATGGAGAGAAATTTTGCTCCAGTAATTGTTTTCAGTTTCAGTAAGAAAGAGTGTGAAGCATATGCTGTTCAAATGGCATCCTTGGATTTCAACAATGGTAATATTTCTTTCATCGGAAGTCATTTTATTTACAGGCTTGCCATACTTCAATGTCAATTTTCTTTTTAAAAAACACCAGCAAAAAACAGCTTCTGATATCAGTTATTAGTCTGCTTCAATGGTTCTATGTTATTACTTTCTCCATGTACGAACTATAGAGAAAGTATTGTTTTCATGAAAAAAATCAAATTCGAGATTTCAACCGAAATGCATATTTTAAGGTTCCCTGAACACATTTTGACTATTTCTCGATGATGTGTGTGTGTCTGTGACGAGAATTTTGTGGGTGCTCTTAACTCAAAAACTATTAATCAGGTCAACGCAAAATTTTATATTTGACATATTTGTTAAAAGCACAAGAACTGATTTGTTTTTGGTAAAAATTAGTCAACTGGAAGTGAGTATTTACTCTTGTGATCCGTTTTTTTACTTTCTCCATATACGTGGTATAGGGGAAAGTATTGGATTCATGAAAAAAATCGACTTCGAGATTTCAACGGAAATACACGTTTTGACGTCCCCTGAACACGTTTTGACCATTTTCTCGATGATGTCTCTGTGTGTCTGTGTTTGTATGTGATAGCTTTTTGTGGGTGCTCTAACTCAAAAACTAAATCAGGTCAACGCCAAATTTTATATTTAACATTTTTATGACAGTCACAAGAACGGATTAATTTTTAGTAAAAATCGGTCAAACGAAAGGGGATGTTTACTCTTGTCACTTATCCGTTATTTTGAAATATTTGCTTTAATATCTGACAAATGTAAAAATATACTGGAATAAAGATTGTAGAAAATTTAATTTTCTACAACATATGTTCGGCACATTTTTTCATATAATGCATTGTTTAAGAGATATCTTATATTTTTTAGCTGCCACCACCACGCCACCTACCGATGGCTATTGTTAACAATTGTCGCTTAGCTACATCTCAGTGACACTCCTTTTTCTTTTCTTAATTGTTGGAGCTTTGTGGCTATATTCAATATCAGAAGGCTATGGTTTGAGTTTATTTCTGTTCTTTGTAAAGTAAAATTTTCTCGCAGTTTCTTAAAATATTATTATGTAACCTATTTGGAAATTTTAGAAATATTACAAGTATGGAGAAAGTCATGTGGTCATGTAAAAATGTATTGGAATAATAGTTGTAGGAAATTTAATTTTCTACATCCTTTGTTTGAAACATTTTCCTATATAATGCATTGTTTAAGAGATATCTTAAAAACTAAATTATTTTGCTGCCACCACCATGCCACCTACCAACAACTATTGTTAACAATTGACGCTTAGTTACGTCTTAGTAACGCTCCTTTTTATTTTCCTAATTGTTGGAGCTTTGTGGCTATATCCAATATCAGAAGGCTATGGTTTGAGTTTATTTCTATTCTTTGTAAAGCCTAAAATTTTCTCACAGTTTCTTATAATATTTATCATTATGTAACCTATTTGGAAATTTTAGAAATATTACAAGTATGGAGAAAGTCATGTGGTGGCCACATCAGATTTTTCATATTTGCTTTAATATCTGATGAATGTAGAAATGTTTTGGAATAAAAGTTGTAGGAAATTTAATTTTCTATGTTTGTTCAAAACATTTTCCCATATAATGGATTGTTTAAGAGATATTCTAAAAACTAATTTTTTAGCTGCCGCCATCATACCACCTTCCAGTGACTGTTGTAAACACTTTACGCTCAGTTATGTCTTAGTAGCGCTCCTTTTTATTTTCTTAATTGTTGGAGCTTTGTGGCTATATCCAATATCAGAAGGCTGTTTGAGTTAATTTCTGTTCTTTGTAAAGTCTTTAAATTTTTCTCACAGTTCCTTAACCCCTCAAGCCCGGAGGAGATTTATTAAATCCCACCCATACGGCCGGATGAGGTTTTTAAATTTTCACGATTGCATTGCAAAAACGTTTGAAAATATTAAAATAATCATAACTTGAGAAGTTTTCTCTTGATTTTTCTGAATTTTTTTTGTGATTTATAAAAAACATGAAATTTGTAATTATCTATTTTGCGTATAATATTTTACATATAAAGATTGTTGGAGTAGAAGAGAATGTACACCAATCGCTAATTTTCCGGCGTGCATTCGCGCTTTATATATAACATTCAGCACCGGAAAATCTATAGAAGATATTGATGTGCAATCTTAATAAAAAAATAGCTTAAATTAGTAACTATTTCATTCTGCAAGTCTACCCATCTAAACCAATTAGGTAAAAAATTTCACGAATCTCAACTTTTTCATGTCTTGACTAGAGATTTTTAAGTAAATGTAGTATTATGGATTTATTAAAAGATGATTTATTTATAATATAAACGTTTTAGTTATACAGTCATCATTATTAGTCATTACAGAAGTCACATAGAAGAAATGGTTGCATTTCGTTCATTGGAAAGGGAGATATGACGTTGTATAAAACACGGAAAACTTTAGCTTATAGGTCCTTCCCAAATATTTTCAGAAAATTTACGCGTGCGTAATTGGATTCAGCAAGAAATGCCTTATAGCTTAATAAACACTTCGAGTAATCTATTGTGTAAATATATGGAAGAGCTTTTCGTGATTTTTGCTGGCGTGTCCTCTTCTTACCTACTCGCTTCATCGCTGCTTTGGCACTGCTAACACAACAGCGAATCACTTATCTGAAGAGGAAAACAGACCTCGTCTTCTTTCAAATGTCAAAGAAAAGGAACCCAATTTGGTGGGTTCCCTTTCCTCAGGTATTTATGGGTCAACTTTAGAAACCAAAAACCCGTAGGTCCGTGGTAAAAACTAAAATTCGATCACAAAATTAAACAAATACTTACAAATAGATATACTCAATTCCCCGCAATTTTTGTCGAGATTAAAATAAAATTCTAAAGGTCTTTAAAATTATATGACAGATATTATCCTTCTCACAAAATGCCTCTCTTTGAGGCGTGGCACTAAATTATCGGAAGAATGTTGGCCTTGGATTTTGAAATCAGTTGTTTTGACGTTGACGCTCTCCTATGAAGCGATGAACGAAGGATCGCGCGGTAATGGAAGGGAATGTTTACAGAAATGTTTTTACTCAAACTAATTCCATTCTTCATCAATTGCATTGTAAACATTTGTAATAAGCTGTGCATAGACAGACATAAGATGTTTTCCTTTCTTTCTTTACATACTGACGAAGACCTTTGTCACATGACATAAACCAAATATCTCCACCAGGAAAAAAGAGGAGAAAAAACGTGCTCTCCTTTGAAATGATACACAGTTCCTACATTGCATTTCAAACACCAAGAATAGGTTCCTTGCTGCATTGAAAAGCGACTTTTATACGGAGAAACACTATCATATCATAGCAAAATTGAAAATTATATCGCAAAATTCAACGTTGATTATATATTTTATAATAGAGAAAAAAATACAGGACAGACATTAATAGGAAGTACAAAGCTTCCTCTTTCAAAATATATATAGGTTATTTAGATTTAAAGAAGTCTCTAGCGTCAAAAGATAAAATAAATTAGGGCTGCCGCATGACGTAATAGTACGCCTGACGGCCGATTAGACAGTTTTTGCATGACGTAATAGTACGCCTGGCGGCGTTGAGGGGTTAAAATATTTATTATCATTTAACCTATTTGGAGTTTTTAGAAATATTACAGGTATGGAGAAAGTCATGTGGTGGCCATATCAGATTTTTTATTATTTCTTTATGTATACAACTAGATCTGTAAAAATTGTAGTAATGGAGTGATAGTTAAATTCAATGCGATGGAGGTTATAATTAATTTGACATTATAATATTAGACCATGTACCTCATATCTTTATATAAAACCTTTTTGAGTGCAATTTTCCAAAATAAGGCATTTTTTTAAAAACATCCAGTGTTATTATAGATCAATCATAATGTAACTATAATGTATTTCTCAGTATATCAGTAGAACAGACTAAAAAACATGTCAACTGTTGTTCTCAGAAATCCATATCTGATTGTAAAAAATCTTTGGCCATGTGTTATTGCTTCCTTTTGTTTCATACTAAAATTGCATTGTTGAATTTGTATTTTCAATCCCAATTCTTATTGGTAAAGGTTTATTTGAAAACATTCCCGTCATAATTGAATCCATTAACTTCCATTTAAGAGGTCTTTCATTCCTAAGAATTTGTTGTCACTAAACCAGATATTTTTTTATTTTACATTATTTTATTCTGTAACTAAATTTTCTCATTGTTTTTTATATATTTCAGTTGAAGAGAAGTGTTTGGTGGATGAAGTATTCAATAATGCAATGGATGTACTATCAGAAGAAGATCGTCAGCTTCCTCAAGTTGAAAATGTCTTGCCTTTGCTAAGGAGAGGCATAGGAATTCATCATGGAGGTATGGCAATGAGTGTGACCTATTATGGTGATTATTTACAATTATTTGTCTTATCAGTAGATGTTTTTAATTGTTGTTTGTATCGAATTGGCTATGAAATTTAGGGAATTTTGTTGCATGACCAATTTTAAAAAATTCTCTTTTAGGTTTGCTGCCAATACTTAAAGAGACAATCGAAATTTTGTTTTCTGAAGGGCTTATCAAAGCCCTCTTTGCTACAGAAACATTTGCCATGGGGCTCAACATGCCTGCAAGGACAGTACTTTTTACTGGTGCAAGAAAATTTGATGGGAAGGACTTTAGATGGGTAGGTGTAAATTAAAATTTTGATTTACTCCTCATCTTTGAAAAGTGTAATTCGTTGATTACTCAGAATTGAATATTTTTATAATCTTGGCAGCTAACATCGGGAGAGTACATTCAGATGTCTGGTAGAGCAGGTAGACGTGGTTTGGATGAAAAAGGGATCGTTATATTGATGGTGGATGAGCAAATGGGTGCCAGTGTGGGGAAAGATATAGTACGAGGGCTGCCAGATCCTATCAATTCTGCTTTCCATCTCACATACAACATGGTTTTAAACTTGTTAAGAGTTGAAGAAATTAATCCTGAATACATGCTCGAGCGATCTTTTTTCCAATTCCAAAATTATGCTACTATACCTAACCTGTATGACAGTAAGTACATTTTCTTATGTTAATCTAGGATTAAACCTTTGGTATGACTTGGTATTGTGTTATTTTTAAACTAGTTGATCCTTTTAAATTTTAAACATATCAAAGACTTGAATGTCTGTGTTATTTAGTTATAGGTTATCTATGGACATTTTTGAGAAACAAAATGATGATTAATTATAAAATTTTAAAGATTGTTGAAATGTGCAGAATATCAGTCTATTGATTACATTGACCATATTTTGTTTCCTTAAATAAATCCTTCCTCTTTGCATATCCTTTTTTTTGTTGAGACATTAGTATTACTCAAGTTGTTTTTCTTTATTTAAAATAATGATTTAAGTAACTATAAGGGCTGAAAACATCTCTTAATTTGGAAATTTTGTGTTTTTATTTTATTTCTTAGAAAATAGATGTTTTTCTAATTTTTTATGATGACAAGAGAATAAACAAATGATTGAGTGCCTTTAGGGATTCATGTTACTTTTCTCCGAGTCCATAAAATTTATGTGAAATACATTTTCTCCGTAGACAAAACAAAACTCTTTTGTTGATGAAATGGCTATTTTTTTAAGAAAGATAGAGAGAATGAAGTTAATTTAGAAAAAAATAGAGAAAACTCCATGACTGACTGATAGTAATTCCTACTTCCAAGGACTTCCTTTCAAATTTAACATTTGTTGAAGTTCACATTATTGAATATTTTCTATGAAATTCTGAAAATATTTGGATTTTTCGTTTTTAAAAGAATATTTTCTATTAAACCTCAAAGTTTTCATTTTTAATAAAGGCTTTATCAAGTTCTAAATGTTATTATCAATTTTTACAACAAATTTTTATAAAAACAGCAGTCATGATTGAGCATTTTTAAATATTGTCAATTATGTATTCATTCTCAAAAATAGTAATTTTGAATTTTCTTGTTTTGAAATTTGTTCCTGAGATAATATTTCTCAAATGACTTTGTTTTATAGAAATAAAATCAATCCAGAATGATCATGATACTATAGAGATTCCTCGGGAAGCAGATGTGGCCTCATATTACAGGATTCGAACACAACTGGACAGTTTGAGTAGCCAATTCCAAAAATTTATTACCCAACCTCAATATATTGTACCATTCTTGCAACCAGGCAGGATGGTAAAGGTAATTATTTCACATAGAAGTGTATCCGAGTTTTTGATAACATGGATTACTCAGAGTTATATTCACATTGCAGCAATTTGATAGGGAAAATGACCATGCATGATGCCCATAAATATCTAGAGATGAAACTAAGTACCGTATTTACCCGAATCCAAGATGAGGTTTTTTCCAAATTTCACCTTGTGAAAATCAGGGATTGTCTTAAATTTGAGTATGAAGTCATATACGATCAGTACATTGTGGTCAATTGATCGCACATCAATTCTTCACGCTTCAATTTGTGGCGCATCAATCCATCACACGATAAACTCATCGTGTGTCAATACATCGTGTGACAATTTCATTACGAGTCATTCGTCGTGAGACACCATGATGAATTTGTCAAGAGATGAATTGATGTGCGATATATTGATGGGCAATGAACTAACCACAACGAATTGATGAGCGACGAAATGACAGCGACGAGTTGTCATAGAACCGTAGGAGGTATGGTTACGCGTTTAATCTTTTTTTAACAAATGAAACAAGATAAAATAATTGTATTTTTCATTGCAAACTTACAATCCTGAATTCAATTAATAAAGTCTCAATTTAAAAAATACATTTTTTAAATTTTTTTTTATTTCAGAAAACATTTGTAACAAACCATTTCAATTAGTGAATGAACTAGTTTCCCTATACTTACTGTGTGTGTTCGAAATATACATCAAATACAGTCAATGAGAAATTATGTCATAAAATATTTTTTCTGTTTTAACAGTCTGCTAAAAGGGGGTCATCTTAGATTTGGGGTCATCTTGGATCCGGGTAAATATGGTATTTATGAGTTGCTTCTCTCTTAGTAATAGCTTTTTTATTTTGTACCAATGCCTGACTAGTTGATAGGTGCAGCATCTCTTTAGTTTTGTTATTGTCATCTTAGACCATTTTTCTATAAATCTTTTTCATGTAAGTAAATTTTACTAAAATTGTCATTAAGTCATGTGATAACAGTTTCTCCCATTATAGTACATATTCCTTTCCATTTCTTCATTTTCACACCTTGATTTTCTCTGATTAAAAACCTCTTATTCTCATTCTTCAGAAATCAGTTAATAGTTGGCAGTTAATTTAAGCATTTAATATTTTCTTGTACCTTATTTTAGGTTGCATCTATACCAAACACAATCTCTGTTACAATTGCTAAGTGTACAAAAGTTTGTTGAAGATATTTTACCTTTGGTTTTTTTATTTCTCCATCATTTAAAACAATTTAGTCTGAAAATGTATAGGTACTTGGTTGTTACCTCACTTGGAAAAATTTTCTTTTATGACCTTCCCTCATTAGTTTTAAAATGAAAAGTTAAAAAAATATTATTGCCGTTTTCTTGTCCAACTTTGTGAGAAATGTTCATCGTCTAGTTCTGTCTCACTTTTTTAATAAATTTTCTATTAACTTCACATTTATATAGAGGTTTATATATTTTTATTCAGGCCCTTCAACATCAGAAAAATTCGAACCATCTTACACTTGTACTGCTCTTCATGAGCCATGAATTAAAACAAGTACACCACAGAGAGCATGAAGAACAATTGAGAAATCTATCTATATATTTGTTGGTCAAGCTCTATAAAATCGATAAAGAATCGAAATAGAAAATCTAAATTTGGCAGGAATGCTTGATTCACATATTAAAAGTTATTTACACAAGAATATTCGGAAAAATGACCCGGGTTCGACTCTAAGGAAAACATTTCCATTTTCCATAAAATATCACGTAAACCGACTTTTCGACGTGCAGGCTTTTATTCTTTTTGGATCTAAATTAGGAGGAATTAACCTATGATCTTCAGATTTGAACCATTTTAAAGAAAACATTATAAAGTTTCTTATTCTGTTCATCATTTTCCACCTACAGTTCGAAATCCCTCATTTAAAATGTTTAATTCACATATTTTGAGGAAATCTTGCCATTTTAATGGGATGTTGCCTTGCCAATGAGTTACATTGTTAAACATCGAAATCCTATTATTTCAATCCTTATGAGTGAAAGAGTGCTTTGAATGCTTTTAATACGAGAGAAAGAAGGAAGGAGAGGGAAATGAAACATTGCGTTATATGCAAGAAGGAATACATCAGAATGTACAACATTAATCATTCGCATATTTAAATTACTTAGAGTCATCGTAGAAGGCCGAGACTTGTAACATTGAATGCCTAAAAGAACAAAAGTGTGTTTTCCTGCCATAGATTTTTGAATACACATCGAATTGATCAGATTGAACAGATCAGTTTTTATTTGATGCATTCTTAGTGATTTGCGTTGTTGCTGATTTCATATAATTGGTACCATTGACTTGGATAATCTATTCACGAAATTTTAATTAAAAACTTTTCCGTATAATTTCAACGGGCATCTCCCTAGTTAGTTAATAAAGTTAATTTTTGAAAAATATATAAACATTCACATAATTCACATTAAGACTAAAAATAAATAAAAATAAAATTTTGTGTCAATAACTTTTATAAAGCGCACAAAAAGTGTAAAAATAAAAATATAATAATTTTGTTATTAATAACTTATATAAAACGCACAGAATGAAAAAGATATAATTTAAATTATTGAATTAATAGAGATATTGAATATATAAAAGTTATCTTGCATTTCTAATAATTAGTTCAGATGTCTTAAAGAATGCAACATAACTTTTATATATTCAATATCTCTATTAATTCAATAATTTAAATTATTTCTTTTTCATTCAGTGCATTTTATGTAAGTTATTAATAACAAAATTATTATATTTTTATTTTTACACTTTTTGTGCGCTTTATAAAAGTTATTAACTTTAAAATTTATTTTTATTTATTTTTTTATGGTATAAATAACTTGCTTTTCTTTTGCCTTATCTCCAGATTCCTGCAAAAAATATTCTCCTTTCATAAACTTGTAGGTGTATATTGCAAAATTCATCAGTACAGTGGTGCCTCGATAGCAATATTAATTGATTCCACGAAAATAATTGTTAATTGAATATAGAAAATACATGTTAAAGGCTTAATTCGTTCCAAGAAGATCAGAAGTTGACCTTCTTCACCCAAAAACATAGTTTATAATATTTAAACATGCAATTTTTAATAAAGAAATGTTATAAGAACATAGTAAAGCACTAATAATAATAGAAACATGGATAAATAACATCCTTCACACCGATTGCTTCAAATTTGTCCTTCTGTTGAATAATCGTGGAAATGGTGGATTGGGGCAGACCATATTCACTAACCAGAGCACTTGTTTTTACACCTCTTTTGTGTTTTTCAATAATTTCCAGATTAATTTGCACACTAATTGTTTTCCTCACTTACTTGTCTTTCTTCACTTTAGGGGTCATTGTTATTGATCTTATTAAACTTTTAAGTCAAAAAAACACTAAGTAATAAAACTGTTTCAATAAGCAACACACATCAAACACTGAAAAGCATGCCTGCTGAACTCCAAGCGCTTATAATAGGACATCACTGATTAGCTGAGGTCAGCTGAGTCCACTTAGAAGCACTCTGATTAGCTGAAATCGGAGGCCACGTGATATCGTAAAGATATCATTAATCGAAAATTTATCATTAATAGAAACAATGACACCCTATGGGAGGCAGATTGTTAATCAAAATATCATTTCTGCGCCACATTCTGAAAGAGGACATTGTAACTTTGGTTGAATATGCAAATATTTTAACCAAAAGTTTATGACAGGTTTTCTGTATGTAGATTAGAAATATTATCTGAAAAATGTAATCTGGCAGATGCTGCAGTTTATTGTAAGCTAGGAAGATTAAGGCTGTTTAGAATCTTTTGAGATGGAGTACACACTGCATTTTCTGCATGGGTCTTTACCTTCTGGAACTACATCACTCACAGAACCTAGAACAGCTACCAATCTGATTATTAATTTGATGTTTTGACATACCGTATTTACTCATGGTTAAAGGGAAAAAATAAATTCACACTGGAATAAGTTGACATCTGGGATTTAGAAAAAGGTTGGCCTCTTCACCGATTCTCCCACCCTGAAACAAGGTCTGCCCAAGTTAAGCATCTTCCCTCTCCTACCTGCAATTTATTGGATTATCTCTCTATGCCAATGCTAGCCGAAATCTCCTCCTCGGTTGTCGCCCTTCTTATGTTAAAGGAGCATCAAGGGCTCACGATGAATTCAGCGAACACAGATACCAGATGTCAACTTTTTCTGACAAAAGTATAGGTAGAAATTGATAGTAATCTTTTTATGACAGAACTGCATATTTTGAGTAGCAATATTAAACTTAAAACCCACTTAAAAGGTACAGCTTTAATTTTATAAAAACATAACGTTATATCAATCGTCAAATAATTCACGCATATACTTCGTAGAATTCTTTGTCTTCTGCAAATATGACTGTAGATGCAAGCATGTTGCAGTGAATTTACTATCAATACTCGCAATTTATATAACATGTTCAGAAATCCTCATGTAAGACCTTTTTTATACTGACATTTTGGGATAAAAGTTGTGCATTGTACACGAGTAAATACAGTATATTTTTTGTGCAACTGTGACCATGATTTCAGTGAAAAGTGTTTTCAGGTGAAATTAGCTTGAATCTAAACCCTAATTCTGGTAATTTAACAAAATTGTTCTTATAAGTTTTATACTGTAATAGCAAAGAGGAACCCTGCATTTCTTTTAGAATAATTTTAATGAAATGTGGATAGGGTTTCATGCTACATTTTTAGTGTGTGCAATATGATCGTAGTTGCCTCAGTGGGCAAATTGCTTTAATAGTTAATATTTTAGTTTTTGTATATAATTAATATGAATGAGTTAATCAAATTTTTTATTTCTTTTGACCAGACATAGTCCACATAAAAAGTCTAAAGTGGATCGTTATTTATAAATTTTGGTAGATCATGACAAAGATCATATTTTTACAGCTCACTTCTTAAATATTTTCTTGTATCAAAATTTGCAGCACAATGCTGAATCAGTGTTATAATAAAAAATTCATTCGTGTATGTGTGAAAATAATAAGGAGAAAAACCTTTGTTTCTCTTTAAATTTTCTTCAATGAATGTATTTTATCATTAGTAAATTGACTGGTTTTGGTAAAATTGCTGAATTATTATTTCTAAATGTGGGCACTAAAATATTCAATCACTGCATACGTGATCATTGCTTGTCCACAGATCGATTTTTACTGGATAAGCATGGTGAGGCTGGAATGGTGTAAATGTCCTCAGCATTCTACAAAATAACATTTTCTTGTTTTATACAATAAAACCTCTCATTAACGAAATTCAAGGGACCCAATTTTTCATCTATTTGTTATTTGGAAATTCATTGATTGAAAGTTAAAAGGGGTTGCATAACTTCAGGAGTGGATAGACAACTTATACAGAAGCAACATTGTTATCCAAATGAAGGCAAATGCACAGAAATGGCATATTCAAACTGAACTCGGTACTAAAATACACCCATTACATCTTTTCTGGAAAAAATATCACACATGAGTGGACGTTATTCAAAATACGCCCACAGTGTTTAATTTGCTCTGCCATCAGCCATATTGATTTGGAATGTCGACAACACTGTTACAATGCTTTCTTATGGAAAAAAGGGCCACTTTCATTCATCTCGTTTTGCAATGTTTGACAGTGGCAAGCACCAAATAAAAGTCTAAAATGTAATCTGTTATTTTTTCTAGCATTGATTGGCAGGTTTTGCCTGAAAACATCCTCTGCAATTTTCATTATGTGATTTCCTCAAGGTTGCAACCCACAATGGGGTTGTGAAATTTCTTCCGTCTTCGGAGATAAGAGATAAATTAGTCAAACAAAAAATAGTTTAGCAAAATTGTTTGGGTAATAACAGGTATATGTCCTTTATAGTAAAAGAAAAGAAAAAACTCAAATTCCAAGTAAATCTATAAAGTATAAAATATCATTATTAAACAAAATTAACACTACTTTTTCATACATGTTACATAAAATTATATATACAACTTTAAGTATTATTTTGGTGTGGTACTCCTCGAAGCACAAAAATATACAGTAAAACCTCATTATTTCGATCCCGGATAATTCGAAATGGCATGTAATTCGAAGCTAAGAGCAGTCCCCGGCCAGCATCATAGGATTTTGTGTACTTTTTAGTATGGATTATTCGAAATGCATCTACAATGAAATTCGAAGTCATGATCTGGTCCGGTGACTCGCGAACATTTCATTTAATTCGAAACCTTGACCCATGTTGTGTGTTTAAGAGGAAAGTTCGTGCGCGCACATGAAAAAGGCATCGCGTTTTTATTTTCCATTTCACAAACGAAATATACATTGCACCCCAAACAGGCAACTTCTTTTTACTTATTTAATAGTGATCGTGAAATAAAATCGTAGATGATACAAATAGAGGAATCATCTTATCCTTGCATCACTAGACCTTTATTCCAGGTTCTTGGATTACTTCACGTATACTGCTTTATAGTAGATCTCTACCTCTTCCCCATAAGTTTTCAGAAAAAAGAACTTCAAATAAGGATAAAAAAAGATGCTAGAAGCGTGAAAAGACAGGAGAGATGAGGTTTCGTATTTGCCCACTCAACAAAAAAATGCCAAAAAATATAGGGTTTTTCCTAATTAATTTGAGCATGATCTTCAATGTTATTCTCACCATCTCTCTCTGAACTGACACTTTCTTTCGAATCACTTTCAAGGAAGATTTCCGTCTACTTTTCATCATCAGGTATTGCTTGTGTTTTTCTATTGGTTAATGCCATGATAAGTTCAACTCTTTTAATCTCTTAAAAATTAAACAAAAGTAACAATGGAAAATTTGCATAACTATGCGAAAATTCAATCACAAAATTTAACGTAAAATATATGTAAAAAAACTGTAAAAATTGCAGAATTAAGCACAATAGGAAGGTCCAAGTTTACTGTTATGAAATATATCAAGGTTTTTCAGATTTAAGAAAAGTTATTGCTTCAAAAACATAGAGAAATTAACGATCTCCGTAGCGTACCCAGGACAACCGCATATGAAGGTTTCGTCCTGCATACTGGATACGCAGGACAACGCTGGTAGGTTAAGAGCATTTCTTACATACAATGCAATCTATAAAATTGCCTAGAGATAATAAATAATTAATTAATTATTTATTTATTTATTTTTGACTATTGATGGCATGGAAAGTTGGAACGAAATTGGAGAGAATTACTGCGTGATGGTTCCTATCTATTATCTATATAATATTTCATGTGTTTTCCCAATCTGTTTGGCATGCATTTTTGTAATCTTTTGGCGGTTGAAAATCTTTTCTTCCGAAACGTGGCGTAAAAGAGTAACTTGAAATACACACTGGGAAAATTGGGATGTTCACTCGATCCTATTTTTCACACATGGTGGTGTTCATGAATCATGAATTAAGCAGTCACTTCAGCTCTGTTCACAAATTCGCCATGTGTACGAACTTGTAAGGACAGTACGTTTTGTAGCAGAATGGATAGATAAGACTACATTGCAATTTTACTGTCCAAGTATTGGATTGTAAGAAATCTTGATTTTTTAAAAGTTCGTTTAATTCAAACCTGGATAATTCGAAGTCATATTTTTGTGGTCCCTTGAACTTTGAAATAATGAGGTTTTACTGTATTTTGCACTTCACCATTGTTCTAGTAAATTTTTCCCTCTCGGAGCACACATGGCGATTTCCCTTTATGGGCCAGTGTTTGTTTTCTTTGGCCTCCAAGCAACACAATTGTGTCCCATTTGTGCTGCTCATTCTCCCGCTTTGGGAAATAATAGAGGGTAGAGCTGACACCCTTTTCTGGATCAGATATCGCACAAGAGCTAGACGAAATTCTCGATGCATCATCTGCCTTCCAGATTACATCAGGAGAACAACATTTGAGGACCGTGGAAGAAGAGCCTCTACATCCACTTCCAACTATGGCAGCTGACCTCGTAGCTGGTTGCCATCCTATCCCCCTTGTCCACGTACCCCGTGTGCCAATGATAGTCTTCAACTATAGCCGGTCTTAGAGCATTTCCCCACTAATCACAGAAATTTCCCTCCCCTGGTGGATCATAGATATTTGTCAGCATGAATACTTAACCTTCCACACCATGGCTGTCAAGTCATTCCTTACTCGTACTCGTAAGTCACCTCATTTCATTTTTAATGTATTGCGGTCGAAATCCCATGGCATGCCTTTGCGATTTGCTCTAACAGTGCCACAGGAGAGTATGTTTTTTGTCTTGAGGCCGTCAAAGAGAATAGGAGAGGAGAAGAAGTTGTCCATGTACAATTTATGACCAATCCCTTCCTCTCTCCTGGTAAGTTCTCTCATGGTCTTACATTGCATCCCTAGGTAAACTTTCATGTTATACATATACCCAGTCTTGTCACACAGTTTGTAAATTTTTATTTTGAAGAGTTTATGCTTTTTTGGAATATATTGTCTAAAAATTACTCTCCCTTTAAAAAGCACGACTTCATCCACTGCCAAGTGCTCAGCAGGATTATAATACTTGGCATAACTTTCATTGAGCATATCCAGTCTATTGTAGTTTTCATCATTCCTATCGGGTTTGTTACTATTGCCCGTGAAATGTAGAAATCGTAAAATATGTAGGAATCAGTCACATCTCATAGTGGCACTATAGAATGGATTGTAAAATTGTTCAATAGTCCCTCAGAGTGTCCATAATGTCATGTCCCATTTGTAACGTAATCGCCAAAAAGAGAAACATTTCACTGTTTGTCATGTCAGTCTGGGGAGATGGTCCCTCGTCTAATTTATCTAGATACTGGTGGTAATACCTATTGGTTTCCTCCACCAGAAGTTGAATAATTTCTGCAAAAAAGAAGGAAAATGCTCACTGGAGATGAATCAATTGTTATTCCCGTAGCCTCGTCAAACTTCAATCCAGAGGGACTTCCAGTGAAGGGCTGTGCACCAACGACTCCTCTTCGATTCTGCAGAGGGGATGTCCATCTGGAAGGCTCTGGGATTGGTTGTGGGGGGGATCGTCTTCAACTACTTCTTCCTCGTCCTCGCTCTCACTCTCCATCTTGAAGGCTTCTGAGTCAAAATCGTTAGAAATTTCCCCGTTTTCAATATCTGATAATTTGTGCTTTGATGCCATTTCTACAAATAAGGGTGTGCATAAGTATAAAGAGAGTCAATAAAGACAAAAGGAGAACGAGTTTGAGAAGATAATGGAATTACCGAGGAATAAACCCTAAGTTTTGCACTTTTCAGAAAAAAAACACCAGTTAGCAGTGAACATACTCGTCAGAGATCTGCACATGAATTAATGCTCACCTTCTTAGGATGCAGAAAAATTCGCAAATTTAAAATAATGGTAAAAGACTTACAGTGCCTTTTCAATGCATTGGTATTTTTATTGCATGCACTTGGGTGGTGAAGTGGTCTGAGTTGGAGAGGAGAGGGGGCAGGGCTGCTGCACTCTCCCTTATCTCTGTTGACAGTTGGTGGAAGGTCTTCCCCACCCCCAGTGGTGAATTGGCAGCATGGTTGCCTCAATGGTTCTTGAGAGCATGGCTCAAGGACGAACTCTTCAAAATTTCACAGGTCTATAATGAAAACAAACACCTGTAAGCGACTTCCAAACAAAGCGTTCCCTTATGGACATGGTTGGCAGCTAGCAGTCAGATTTTACGTACCTGTACAGCTACGCTCATCATTTAAAGGTTAAAGCATCTGTTGAGCTGCTAACACTTTATAAATAATATTGACAGCACTCCCACTTCTTAGGAATCAACACCAATTTATTAACAGCACTATTTGACAATTTTGACCACCCAGGCACAGGTTGCAACCTCGAGGAAATAACATAATAAAAAATTGCGGAGGATATTTTCAGGTGAAACCTGCCAATCAATGCGAGAAAAATAACATTACATTGTAGACTTGTATTTGGTGATTGCCACTGTCAAACATTGCAAAACGAGATGAATGAAAGTGGCCCTTTTTACACACTTTTATTGAAGTTGGCTTGAGCGTCGTTCAACATCTTTGATGCATTATATCCACAAATGCTACAGAGCTTAAGTTTTGCACATAATCCACATTCGTGGTACATTTTAACCTTTCAAGTTTTGGTACGCATTGGACCTTCCGATTCTGATTTTTATTGTAGTTGGCTTGAACATTGTCATTGTTTAACATCGTTGATGCATTATGTCTCTGGATCCAAATAATGCTACAGAACTGAAATTTTGCACATAATCCAAATTCATGGTACATTTAAACTTTCAAGTTTTGGTATGCATCAGACCTTCCGAATCGACAAATGCTACAGAGCTGAAATTTTGCACGTAATCCACATTTGTTGTACATAATACATATAAATAAATATGGACTATGTAAATAAAGAATTAACTTTCAATAATTTAAAAAGCTTGAAGACTCAAAAGTAGGTAATAAAAATCAAAAAAACAGGTTTTTAAATACCACACACTTTTATGATGCACTCAAAAGTAGAAAATGAATTATTGTTGCCTCAATATTTTCATCAAACTTCATTTTGTAAATTTGGTGTGAAGAATAAAAGTAGGTGGCCTTTACATATAAATAGTTTGCATACACGATTTTCTTCTTTTATTCTTCACTCCAAATTTACAAAATGAAAATTTTGAGGCAACAAAAATTTATTTTCTACTTTTGATTGCATCATAAAAGTGTGTGCTATTGAAAAACCTGTTTTTTATTTATTTTATTTCCATACATTGTAACAGTGTCTTTGGTGCTCCAAATCAAGATGGCCTGCAGCGAAGCAAATCAACCACTAAATACCATGTGCAATTGATATTTAGCATGTTTTTCTAACACAGGAACACCTTATTGCCCTTTTATACCTTCTCACACCTTGGACTCAATGGCCAATGGCACAAGAATGCCGGAATCACAGGAAATGTCGTCATGCTAGAATACGTTCTATGATTGGCTTGTTGAAAGATTGATGCTAATTGGCACACTGTATTTTCAAATGTTTTCCAGGCATATGTAACTGAAAAAATGTATTTGGCAAGTGAAATTTCATTCAAAAGAAGTAAATACAAGTAGAAGTAACAATTTTTTCTTTTGTTGCTTGTAAGTTTTTGTAGTCCGGGTGTACATAATAGAGAGGCTGTAACTAGGTACTTTATATATTAGTTTTGGTGGGACCATCATCAGTTGTTCTTTATCCAGAAGTCTTCACTGTATAAGAGATCGTGAGGTAGAGGTTTTACTGTACTATGAAAAAATGCATGATCTTGGTATATTATGCGGATTTCTAAATCAATGACATTATAATGTTTGATAATTGCTCTCACAATAAAATCTCACTCTGATGCTATACTGGATAATAATCATAATTTTTCAAATTTTTTGATTTATTTTTTCTTTGCTGAATATTAAATTGTCCATTTAAATGGATAGTTAAAAACTGATAATCCTTTATAATTTTTACAAGTCTGTCAACTAAAAATGAGACGACATGACTATTGTTCTTTGTGTATTAAGTTAGTGATGTCTCATGTATGTGTTGACTGTTCTTTCTGAATAAGTTGAATTCTTTTGAAATTGCAGCATGAAAAATGAAATAATGATTCATAGTTGCATGCCTCAAATATTTATTCTCAATAAATTTATTTTTTAAGCATTAAAAAATTGAGATTTTATTATGTCTTTTGAAAGTGCTTGATATTATATAGCTGATTCAATGTCTAACACTATTTTGCTTTGTCATCATTTCTTTCCAGGTTAAAAATGAAGATGATGATTTTGACTGGGGTATAGTGATAAACTTTAAAAAGAAGGTTGAGAAGGGTAAAGGTAGAGGGAGGGATTCGCAAGGTGGCGAAACCACATATGTTGTTGATGTGCTGCTACATGTAGCCAAAGGAACTGGTCCAGGAACTTCCTCAAGGTAGTATGAATCTTAAAAGACCTTGAACAATATATATAATACCATTTTGCTTGTTGACAATCTTTAATTTCAAATGACTATTGATTTAAACAAAACTGATTTTTTTCTTGATTCTAATTGTTTTACTCTCTTCTATAGCTTCTCTCAATTTGAATCATTATGCTGTCCTAAGCTAATTTTTAAATACTGTATTTTTCGGCATATAAGATGCACTTTTTTCCAGATAAATGATCCCCAAAATCAGCCTGCATCTTTTACTCCGAAGGTAAGACTATTACTGTTCTCAATACTGACATTAACGAACACTCTCATCCCCAAAATGGAATAATTAGCAGCCATTCATTGCAAAAACATTAAAATATACATTATTAAAACCGAATTTACTCATGTAATACCCACACTTTTTTATCCAAAAGTTCCCATCAAAAAAGAGGGATCCAGGCATTACATGAGATTTGCCCATTCTTCTGTGGAGGGTAGGTCACCTGTGAAACACCTACTCAATATTATGCACCTGACGTGAGAAGGCATTTTTTTTTTTCGGTAGACACAATATGCAATGTATTTTATTTCCTCGGTTTTTAACCAAGGTATTTTTCTAAAATGCCTGAAATAATATAATAAGCACAATATTTATCAGGTACAGTAGAGTCTTGATAATCCGACCTAAAGGGGACCAAAGAGTGGTCGGATTACCGAAAATATTGGACTATACGGAAAAGAACGGGGCGAAACGAAACAAAAATTTGAAGTGTAACATAAGTATTTATTAGTAATATTAGTAATTAGTAATATTTATTAATAATTTTACAGTACAACTAACATAATCGAGTACAAAACTAATATTTGAAGGTAAAGTTATTGTTTAAAAAATTGAATAATTAAGGTTTGTTTCCAGGCTTTGCTTCTCTTCCTTGAGGCGAGGTCATGCCAGCGTCTCAATAATATGACATCAGTAGCAGTACTTATACATCAGTGGTAGAACAGTAGGAGCTAGGTTTTTGAAAGCTCGTGGTATTTGGCCTTTCCAATAAGTATGAGTTTTAATTTGTGGTATCGTCACTCTTTCTTTGCTTCGTTTTTACCCAGGAGCTGAAGCTTCAGCCCAAGAAGTTTTTGAAGGCAGCATTTTATAGTTTAAGCCTGTCTCATCGCAGTTATGTATCTGCTGACCTAATAATCCTTCGTTGTCAATGAGATAATGAAATTTTGCTTTAAACTTTAAAAATTTGTCCGAATTTGCAGATAATTTTTTTGCCACAGATATTGAGCTGCCTATGACTATGTCGGATTACGCGGAATGTCGGACAATCGAAGGTTGGATTATCGGCACTCTACTGTATTTTTAAAATTCTTAGCCAATTGTTGGTAATGAACCTAAATCACGTAAATATACTATATAAACAGAGATGTCAGACAGAGCTCATTCTCATAGAAAAAGTGATGTCAGAGAAATAAACAACTGAACTGCATATATTTTTCATTAAATACAAACACTTTCTGTTAGATTCTCTTGTAATTTGTGTCATGCTCAAATCACATTTTACCATAACTGCATTTTTTGGGTTCCTTTTTTGTTATGCAATCCTAAAATAATATACTTTTATTGCTCTGTATAAAAACTAAGAACACAATCTTGTGATAGAGGTGTGTCACTAAATAGCTGTTGAAGTTGTTTGTTTGTGTTTTCTGAAAGCTGTAAGATATACCTTTTATCTGCAGAAACATGAGAAACGCATCTATGTAACCGAGTTGTATTGCATCTAGTGACAGGTTTATTACTTTCTCCATATACAAAGTTTAGAGAAATTATTGTTTTCATGAAATAAATCAGATTCGAGATTTCAATGGAAATACATGTTTTAAGGTTCCCTGAACACGTTTTGACTATTTTCTCAATGATGTCTGTCTGTATGTTATAGGATTTTGTGGGCGCTCTAACTCAAAAACTCATGCTCATATCAATACCAAATTTTATATTTAGAAAGAGTACTATATAATAGAGCTGATTAGGTTTTGGCAACAATTGCTCAACCGAAAGAGGATATTTACTTTAGTCGTTTTTTTTGTTTTTGGCAAATTACTCTTTTAAATCTTCATAAATGTAAATGTTGTTTAATATAAACTTCATAGATAATATTATTCTCTGTAACTTTTGTTTGAAACATTTTTTGTAGAATACATTGTTAAGGAGATATTCCATTTATTTAATATTGGCTTTAATATTTGAATGTAAAACAGTACTGGAATAAAAGTTGTGGAAATTAAATTTTCTACAACCTTTGTTCAAAACATTTTCCAATATAATCCACTGTTGAAGAGATATTTTAAAAACTAAATTCTAAGTCTCTGTGAAAAATCACATACACGCTATTTATTCATATTTTTACGTGTTTCTTTCAGTAATTGCACAGATGATTACAAATATTAATTATATTAATACAGAATAAATGAATAAACAATATATACTGAATACTAAGTATTCTACAGAATTTTGTATGATAAATTAAAAATATTTCAAGATTGATATAAAGTTAAGATAATTTTTTTTACGAAATAGTTTACGAAATTTAAACTTGAAAAAGAACAGAAATAAACTCAAACCGTAGCCTTCTGATATAGCCACAAAGCTCCAACAATTAAGAAAATAAAAAGGAGCATTACTAAGAGGTAACTAAGCATCAATTGTTAACAATAGTCGTAGGTAGGTGGCGGAGGCGGCAGCTAAAAATATAATTTTTAAGTTAACTCTTAAACAATGGAAAATATGGGAAATAAAGTTTGTAGAAAATTAAATTTCATGCACTTTTTATTCCAATACATTTTTATATATATAAAATATTAAAGCAAATATTTCAAAATAACGGATAAGTGACCAGAGTAAACACCCACTTCTGGTTGAACAATTTTTACAAAAAGCTAATTAAATCTTGTGACTTTCATAAAAATGTTAAATATAAAATTTCACATTGACCTGATTAATAGTTTTTGAGTTAGAGCACCCACAAAAACTGTCTCATACACAAACACACAGACATCATCGAGAAAATGGTCAAAATGTGTTCAGGAGACCTCAAAACGTGTATTTCCATTGAAATCTTGGAATCGATTTTTTTCATTAAAATAATACTTTCCCCTATACTATGTATGGAGAAAGTAAAAATGTATATATCCACTGTGATACGATGATCTCTCTCACGCTTAAACACATTTCTCTCGCATTTTATTTGGTTTCTTATGGTCAGGGCTGTGCAAAGGGGGGGGGGTGTCGGGTGCATGGCACCGGGGCCCCCCACTTCAGGGATCCCGTAGTGATCCTGCAAAAAAAGATTTCCAGGCGTTTTTTTTTTATTATTGTCATTTGATGCAATTTTTGGTCTCACCCTAATCTATAATGCCAAATTTGGAGTTTAGATGTCTCTGTAGCTTTCATCTGAGTACCAGTATCAGCTCTAGCAGTTGGTCGTCCCACAACTGAACCCCTATCTGTACTCTAGTTATCCTTGTCTATGGTCGAGGTGTGTCACATGTTATTTTATGTAGTTGCAGATTTGAAGGTTATGTACTTTTATCAGTGTTATGTTATTCGTTCCATATATTTCTATTCAAACTTAGCAGTCTGAAAAATGAACATATCTGTCGGGAGCAGCCAAAAGAAAACTTAAAAAAGAATCAGAAGAAAGAACGAAAAAAGGACAAAGTGATATTTCAAGCTGGTTTAAAACACAAGAAGGTGGACAGAATCATTCACAGGAGGAAGTGGACAACAATGTTAACAATTTATTTGAGGATTGTGCATTGGTCATTACAGTGGGAGAAAATAAAGAAGACATGTCTATGCCGACAGCAGATCATTCCATGTTGCAAAATTGTGATGAACTCATATCCGATAATCCCAATACAAGTGATATTATGACAATTACGTAGTAATGATCCAGCCATATGGCCTAAAATCATATATGATGAATTTAGAATAAAGTTGATAAACCTAGGACCACAACAAATTACAGATATAAATTTTCCTAAAAATGACGCTATTGACAGCAGGAAGTTCTCAGCTAGTTATTATAAACATACATTAAAAAACGAGAAGACATTATCACGAACATGGTTAATTTATTCAGTGAGCTCAGATGGTGTTTACTGCTTCTGCTTTATATTGTTTAAAAACTCCCATAATATTGTTAATATTCGAGAAAGTAAAACACACATTCGCCATCATCTTTCTAATAGATCACAGAATAGATTTTTACAAGATCTTAGTGAAGAAGTAGCTAAAAAAATTTAAATCATGTTAAAAAGACAAAATATTAGTTAACAAATGGATTGCACACCAGATGTTTCTCATAAAGAACATACATCAATTATATTAAGATATGTACAGATTGATAAAAATTCCAATGAAGTAAAAATTAATGAAAACTTCATAGGGTTTTTTTGAAGCTTTATATCATACTGGTGAAGGCCTTGCGAATTTGTTGTTAAATACTTTAGAAAATATAATATAATATAGACATTAACAATTGCAGAGGACAATGTTATGATAACGGCTCAAATATGAAAGGACAATACAAAGGAGTCCAACCCAGAATATTAAACATTTACCCTAATACATTATACATACCATGCATAGCTAATTCTTTCTACCTTTTACTTTGTGACGCAGTATGGCATCTAAACTTTTTTTGGCACTATTCAACGTGTATATGCAATATTTTCCGCATTAACCATTAGGTGGGATATATTATGTAAACATTTAAAAATAACATTAAAATCACTGAGTGACAAAAGATGGGTAGCTAGAATTCAATCGGTTAAAGGCAATAGATTTCAGTTAAAAGAAACTTACCAGACTTTGAAGAACTAATAAATTCAGCAAAGGATAATGCAATTGTCTCAGAATCTAATAGTTTACTAAAGCAGATTCAAACATTGCTGTTTATCATTTTTATAATTGTATGGTGTGGACTGGGTAGAATCTACCACAAATAAATAAATAAGAATATTGTGTGTACCTGTGATTAGAAATAAGTTATATAATTATATTATATTCAAACTGTACCTTACATACAGTAATAAAAATCGCCATTTTTTATTGTGATCTTTGTATTTTCAAAATAGGAATTTAGAATTACAGATAATTTCATTTTTAATTTACTAATAATTTTTTTAAACAAATCAAGTAAAAAACTATAGGTATACAAAAATTTGGGGCAGGAGGGGGGCCCCAAAAATAAGCCTTGCATCCGGGCCCCACATGATATCATTGCACAGCCCTGCTTATGGTATTTATGAATTTGCTTAGCACGAATTCGTTTAACATGACACTTTTTAGGAATGTATCTCTTGTGTTAAGCAGGGACTACCTGTATGCAAAAACACAGAAACCAAGTAGAAGCAAGTCATTTCGGTCCACTTCCCTCAAAATGAATGATCCGTGAATGGAAAAAAACAGGAGAAAAAACTGAAGCTGATGGGACAAGAGAAACATAGTCTTCATAAGGTTGGTCTTAAATGGCCACAACTGGGGGAAGTGATGGATAGTAGAACAGAGGTAGTTTGGTATTGCTTATTAACCAAAATTGTTATTTACGAGAGAAAAAGAGTTACAGAAGACACAGGACTAGTTGAGCATATGTATCGTGATTACATATTCCATTTATTATTTATCCCATGAAATTAAAATATCATCTTGCACGTAAGTTTAACTAAGTACTATCAGTAAAGGGTATCTATATAAGCAACGTGTGCGGTACACTCCGACAGCCTAATTAATACGATTACTGAGTTCACGCAGGGCACATTTAGCCATACAAGTCTCAAAGCAATTATTTATGTTTTAGATCATCCCTAATTATTGTACGAATTAAGTTTATCTAAAACATTATATTTAACTGTTATCACATCGTAATATTTTCTGTAAATGTTGCCAGATATGGACTTAATCACTGCTAGAAAGGATACACGATGTGAACCAAAATACTTTTTTCCTAAAAAATCTTCTAAAAAACAAGGGTGCATCTTACATCCCAATGCGTCTTATATGCCGAAAAATAATGTACAGTCAAACTCGGATATAACGAGCGCCACGGGACCGTCTAGTTTTGCTCGTTATAGCCGTTAAACTTAATATCCGTGAAGGCAAAAGCATGCATTCGTATGGTGAAATAAGACATAAGAAGTAAAAGTGAATATATAAACAGAAAGTTTATTTAGTTAATTTATGGAAAAACATAAAAATGAGAATAAACTAGAAAATTTAAAATAAACATTTGTACATATAAAATTTACTCACAGCTGCATCCTTAATCACTCCCCTTTTTAGAAAAATAACTTTGAATGGTAGCCTGTTTCATAGATTTCACTTTGAAGTCTCTTTAAGTTTCCTCTTATTACACTTATTGCACTAAAAACACCATCGGAAATGTCAATGTTTTCAAAAAAATCATTTAATGTTTCCACAGCATCCTGAGCTTGAGAGTAAGTTGGCATGGCTTTCGTCGGGATTGTGTCTTCGACACATTCAACAATGTCTTCATCACTGTCTGCTGTGTTTTGTACTGTCTCTATTATTTCACTCTCCGTAGGAATTCCACTGGTAATCAAATCATCATCAACATGAACAAAATTGTCAATGTCATTTACATGGTCAAAATTCGCAATTCCATTTTCTTTAAGCCATTCTGACAGAGGTAGATCATCTTCATCAACGTTATGGTTATCAATCGAAAATTCTACCGATATTAAACCAGACTTCCGAAAACAGTTTATGATCGTTGTAGGTGAAACATTGTCCCATGCATCTGTCATCAAATGAATTGCATCCAATACAGAGATGTTGCCATCTAAACCTCTTTCCCTCCTTTCAATCAACTGTAGATAAAAAAATCGCTTGAAATGGCCTTTAAAACTTTTAATTATCCCCATGTCCATTGGCTGCAAAATAGAAGTCGCATTTGGAGGCAAAAACACCAGTTTTACATTGGATAACTCCTGCTTATGTGGGTGCGCAGGACAGTTATCGACAAGGAGTAAAATGTTTATATTTTTCCTCCGTAACTCGTTGTTCCACTGACTTACATATTGCTGAAAAATATTGGAAGTCATCCATGCCTTTTTATTAGCTGCATATTCAACGGAAAGCTTCTTTACATTATTGAAACAATGCGGCTTTTGTGACTTACCAATAACAAAAAGTTTTTTTTGTCACTCCCATTCATGTTTGCGTACATTAAAACTGTTAAACGATTCTTAGGTCTTTTGCCACCAACACATTTGTCACCTTTGAATTTAAACGTTGCATCAGGCATCATGTTGTAAAACAGTCCAGTTTCGTCGGCATTGTAGATGTCTTCTTCTCTGTAACCTTTTCGACACTCCTCCCAAACACTTTTCACCCATTCACTTGCCGTTTTTGAATCTGCTGACAGGGCCTCTCCACTGACTTTCGCATAAACAATGTTATGCCGATTTTTAAAACGATCGAGCCACCCATTATTGCATGTGAAGTTTTCATGTCCTAACTGTTTTGCAAATTTATCTGCCTGTACCTTTAAAATGTTGATGGGGAAACCAGCATTTCTCTGCGTCTTAAACCACTCGAGCAGTGCTTGATCAACAGTACCCAAGTCACACTTCCTCATTTTCTTGTTCGTTGTTAGGTTGTTCTCTAGTGCAGATAAAATCGCTTCTTTGTTTTTCCATAAGTTTGAAACCGTAGACGACGATAAATTAAATTTTTTACACACTTCAACATTTTTTCACCACGTTCTAACTCTCGAATAATATCAACCTTTTCGCGAATAGACACTTCCTTTTATGTACGGACATGTTACTCGTTCAAGGGCAAAATCTCAACTGATTTTTGTGATCAACGCTACGAACTTTCTTTGCAAACTGCGAGCATACCAATTCCAGGAAGAGTTAATGAGGAGACGGATTAAATCTGGGATTTCCCATCTTTACGTGGGAAAGGGTGTTGGGTGCATTCGGCTGAGCGATGGGGGCGGGCGCCATTGTACATGCCCTTAGCCCCTTACCCCCCTTCCAAACACAACCTCCTGGCTGTAAAAGAGCTGTGGGTTGGGAGGAGAGGACAAAGGACCTCCGCAGGTGCCACTGTACCTGCAAGTTGGGAATTCTTGGTTTGGATGAAGGGATTATTTTTTAACAACAACGCCGCGGTCTTTAACCTCCCCGAGGGATAGGGTGTAGAGGCTGGACTCGAGAACACAAGGTTCCATATCTTGGGTCACTATGAGGATTGAAGGGGCTGACCGCCACCGCGTTTGAGACAGTGAGAAGTGGTCGAAGTTTGCTTGATATATCCGTGAAGCGTGCTCGTTATATACGTGAAATATTTGTATGTAAATACTCGTAAACTTATCTTGGAGGTAGCATTTGCTCACTATAGCCGTGACCTCGTTACAACCGTGCTCGTTATAAACGAGTTTGACTGTAATTCATTCTTCAAATGTGAAATAATTTATTACTTCCCTATTTTTCCAAATTCAATGAAACAAGAAATTGAATATTATAATAAACAAGTTGGAATTCTATTTACTTTATAGGTAAGATTTGAATTTTGAATAAATCGATTTAAATTTACTCAAAAGCCTATGTTTTCAAAAGCACTTGAAACATCCATGATATAAGGTAGTATTTACAACTCGAGGGCCATACAGCCCACTTATCACAAACCATACACTGTGATAACTACAATTGAAGAATAATTTAAGGAAACTAAAGGATGAAGTTGGAGGTCAATATTAGCTGATTTGTTTTTAAATGTATAATTGGAGTAGAGAGGAAAAGATATAATATGTTGTTTTTTATAATTCTCTATTTTAATTTTATGCTGCAATGTGTCCTTTAATTGCTAAACTCATAGCAGACCAGATGAAAACATACATTGGGCTGGATGTGACCTGTGGGCCATAGTTTGGGCACCACTGATATAAAATGTATCGATTGTATTGAAGAACCACTGTGCAGTAAAATTTATTGCCATTATTTTCATAGTCTTCATTTTGAAATTGGGCTATTGTTCTTTAATCTCATGAAGAATATCTAAAGCATTTCCCTCCCTGTAGCCATTTCTCCCATCCAACAATCCATAAAATCTATTAAGAAAATGACCAGAGGTCTGTCCCATTGGTGTGGCATATCATCCACCAGGATTAGTTTCCATGTCATTTGGTGATCATGTTATGGCAGTCCCAAGGCATGAGATTTTAGTTTACTGTTATATTAATTTCAAAATATGAGTTTCCTTCTATATATTCCTCAAATATATTTCTATTCTCAGTTTTTCAGCCATGGTTCATGTTTGTGGTTATATTACATGCATTTTGTCTATAGTTGAAATTTTATTCTTAATGCATCCATAATATCTATAGAAGGAATTATGGATATAATTTTTGCAAATTTTGTGCTTTATAAATTAATGTTTTTATTTTTTGGCAATTTTTCCACATTCAGCATGTTTTACTTCTTACTTATTTTGGATATCTAAAGCTATTAAACTTTGATGAAAGTTTTTGGTCACAGTAATATTAACATAGTTGATAAATAAAATGCAACAATATCAGAGGATGTACGGGCTTTAATTTCTTGAATGATTTGATAATGTTATGCTTAATTTGTGTGTTTTTGATTGCCAGTGCTGCTGGAATCCAGCCCCGTCCTGCACCAAAGGATGAAACTGGTGAGATGGAAGTGGTCCCTGTGTTGCTTGGACTTTGTAACAAAATCAGTTCAGTTCGCCTCTACTTTCCTAGTGACCTTCGACCTGCTGACAACCGCATGTCTGTATTGAAGACTATTCAGGTTAGTATGCAGTTATTGAGGAATTTCAGCTCTTTTTATTCAGAGTAATGAACTTGTTATGTAAGTGGCATTATTTTCAAGGAACTGTTGTGAATTACCTCTTATTTGGCCTTAAAATTTCAATAGGAGGTGCATAAACGCTTTCCCAAGGGAGTGCCATTGCTTGATCCAGAGAAGGATATGAGGATAACCGACGAAAACTTTTTGGGAATTGTGAAAAGGATTCGTGCATTTGAGGAAAGGTTATACTCTCATCCACTTCATGGAGATTCAAAATTAGGTGTCCTTTATGATCTCTATTCCAGGAAGATGAAGGTATGTATTTGATTATATTTTGTCTAAAATTGTAATAACTTGTCTTCTTCTCAATTACTTAAATCAAATAATTTCTTTTGAGGTTATTTTAACCTGACAGAGCTGCCACCCCAAATATGAACACCACTACTGGCACCGGGTCTGTAGGACTCAGTTGCTTTTATAATTTAATGTAATTATGCCATGTGATGAAAATTAATTGATAACTTTCACACAGGTTTAGGGACATTTTCATGGCATATCAATAGATTTCTAATTCCTTCCTGATCTTTCTCATTGTTTAAACTCACACCTAAAAAATTGGTACTTAATGTTCTTTACAAATTATAAGCAGCCAAAATATCCTTATGTAGCCAAATATATATTTTCACAAAAATAAGAATAGTTTGGTAGCATTTATGTTATCCTCATATATATTTATTCCCAGCGTGAAAATGAGGAGCAGGAGCTGATTGTTGCTTTTAGGAGGGGTGGGAGCTTTGAGGTGTGTGCAGCAAATGGTGTGAAATGGAAGGGTGGAGAATAGATAAAGGGGAAATACCGGGAGAGGGGGAAGCGGCAGATTTAGTATTTAATTTGTGATACTTTATAGCTAAACTGTCTGTTGTATTCTCTCGACATTTGACTTATTTTTTGTTCGTTCTTCATTTGTCATTGTTTTTTTAATTCGTCATTGTGGTTCTTACTTTGTTCTGAGTTGTTGGTTCTTCATTGTCGATTGTTCATTGTGGTTCTTTTTTTTTGTTGTTCATTCTTCACTTATCTTTTTGTTTGTCGTAGTTTTACATACGTTGTTATTTCGTGTTGTCGGTTCATTTGTAACAACGTAAAATTTTTACCATTATTCTAATGGAGATTGCTCATTCATGTATTTGATATCATAGGTTACCTTTCCGACGATCATATTAATCGTTTTAATGAGATACTGTCAACATTACCAATTATAGGCCGAAAAATGCTTTTTTCATTGGAGTGTTCAAGTTTGTTAAATAAGGATGGAAAGGAAAGAAATAGAATACATTGTCTTTCAAGATACAGGCTGTTCATGATGATCGAGGTGCAAAGAATCTTAGGCCCCAGAGTGAATAATAAATAGTACATACTTAATAAGCAGGTCTCCCCAGGTATCTGCAAGTTCTGTATCTGTGAATTCATGTATCCGTGAGTCGTTTTATTTTATTTGCTATTTTTTCTTCCAAGCTGCTTACCATAATTTACCGTATATAATTTTTGTCATGAAAAATTGACCAAAATTTAGTGCATATTGTACATGGTAATAAACACAAGTATTCTTTTTTCAGCTGGTCAATAATAGTTATTTATGGGCACATTGTTTGGTTCTCCCTCATTGAGAGAGAGAAAAAGAACTACAGTGTAACCATTCTTTATGTGGAATGAGACAATAGAACAACTTGTGACAAAAATTTTATAACTAAGTAAAAGCATGTCTCCCACTTTTTCCTGGAGATGATTATACGTTGTATTGAAATACAAATCAGGGTAATGTATTTCTTGGATATGGGCCTCGGATAGACTTGCCACCTCAAGTGCAAAGGGGGTAACTGTAGTGATATAGAGTTCTGGAAACCATCCTCCCGATCTAACAATAATAAAAGGCTACTTTTGTATGACGAAAAAAAATCTCGAAAAAGTCCTAGGTTCGACTCCAAGGTAGGCATTTCCATTTCCCATATGATAACACATAAAAATCGACTTTTTTACTTGCAGGCTTTTTTTTGAGATCTAAATTAGAAGGAATTAACCTATAATCTTTGGATCTAGCCCATTTTAAAGAAAAAACTATGAAGTTTCTTATTATGTTCATCTTTTTCCGCCTACAGTTTGAAATTCCTCATGTTAAACGTTTAATTCACATATTTTGGGGAAATCTTGACATTTTAACAGGATGTTGCCATACCAACCCATTACATTGTTAAACCTTGAAATCCTATTGTTATTTCAATCCTTATGGGTGAAAGCGTGAATGCTCTTACAATTAGTATGAGAGAGAAATTCTTTTCATAGCATCCAATGTAAACAGCATTCGTTACATTATTTACGAGGAATACATTTTAATGTGGAATATTAATCATTCGCATATTAAAATTAGGTACTTAGAATCATCGTAGGAGTTAGAAACTTGAAACAACGAATGCCTAAAAGAATGAAAGTTTGTTTTCTTGCCATCTAAAGAAATTCCAGGCATATTTATGTTCATTTTTTATTTCACAAAAAACTTTCCCGTTGAATTTCAACAGGCATCTTCCTATTTATCATTATAAACAGCTGCTTCTTACATATATGAGTTGTCGGTGCTTGCATACTGCAAGCGTTCAAAAAAATCACCATGCACCAAGATATAAAATTGAAAATAAACCAATGCGACATCATTTGAACTACAAAGAGCCCATTTATATAAGATAATAGTTTTCATTTTCTGCAAAATTAAGTCATTGCCCTTATTAAGCAATAACTATAATCATCATTAAGACAATATCCTACATGTTACACTAAAATTAGGATATTCTGTGTGATAGGTGTCATTATCCCTGCCTTTTAGTACTTATCCGGATAAAAAAAAGTTTAAAATTGTCACGTCATCATATGTATACATCTTTGGCTGAAATCAAACCGATTATAATGCAGTCGAAGCATTAAATCAATGCTCTTAAAGTATGGAAAATCAATTCCCATTGAAAAGCATTGGAGTCGTTGCTATGGTAGTTAATATTTTTCATTGTTGAAAAACGAAAAAAGTCTCATAATTTTATGATTAAGATCAAATTTTTATGCAAATTCAGCAGTGATTTGAATTCTGTCTTCAAGAAAAATAAACTTCATTCTTTTTTCCACAGTATGGTGCATGTTCCGACTTTTAATCTTAATTATAAATAATTTAAAAATGCAATTTTATATAGTCCTGCACAGTTTTCAATGCTTTTCTTATGGGTGTTTAAAATTGGATTTGTTGGTGAAAAACACCCCTTAAATATAACTTTTCTGTAATTTCGGATTTTTTCCAGAGGATGTATCCAATGACCTATATTCAAGCCAAATGTCAGCTCTGTAGCACTTGTAGAAGTACCTTAGATCCTATATATCTCATATATTTTCAAGGCTATGTTTGTTTGTATGTTTGTTTGCATGTTTGTTTGCTAAAAACTCAAGAACGGCTTTACGTATATTCACCAAATTTTTAATACAGAATCATGCTATTAAAAATTAACTAATGCAGTACTTTTTAATCCTTTCTCTACAGAATAAAGCCTTAAAAAGGTCATTTAAAATTTCAATTGCAGTTGTTAAGCCTTCAAAATAGTCAAAAGAATAGCATTATTCCCTTCCCGCTTTTTTTGTCATCATCGTAGCAACAGGTACATAACAACATGTAAATATATATGAAAAGCAATGCAATCATTATTAATGATAGAATATTTCCTTTTTGGTAAGTAAAATTATTATATTACATATTTATTATGCTTATTGATGTGTGATTCAAATTTCGTGATGAAATAAGATTAATTTCCTTTTCAAGAATATGTAGAAAAGCAATGTAATCGTCATTAATGCTAAAATATTACCATTTCGGTAAGTAAAATTACCATATTATACATTTATTATGCTTATTTACATGCAATTCATATTTCGTGATGAAATAAGATTCATTTCCCTTACAAGAATAGGTAGAATGATATTATCATTAGTTAACACATTAAAGTTAACTTGCATTATGCTTGGAGTTGCTACCTACGTCAATAATAATGACTTGCAAATGAAATAAATTAAGCATGCATAGGAAAAAATCAAATTCATTCAAGTTTTAATTAAATTTCTATTCTTATTGTAATTTTTAAAAATAAATTAAGAAAAATTAAGTAAATGGAATTTTCAACAAAATTAATTAATAAAAAATTTAGTATACAAGCTTTGACTGGAAGCAGCACTGGGTACCGTATTAGCCCGAATATAATGCGACCCCGAATATAGTGCGATCCCAAGTATTTTGAAAGGAATTTTAGAAAAAGACGAAAAACATTTAATTTTCTCTATTTTGCACATTTAAATTACCTGTAAACTCATGAATTATGTACTAAAGGGGGGTAATGTGACGCCACGTTTAGACGGTCCTCGTTTTCTAACGTTGTGTCGTGACCCTGCGTGAAGCTGTGCCTGTGCTGTGGTTGCTGCAATTTGACCTTGATCTATTTTCAAGTCTCCTCAGACCCTTACCGAGTATATTTGTATAATGTAGCATCCTAACATAAACGTCCAATTCACTTACAATGTAGCAATTATAAAAATATGCGCTGAAACACGCGTCATGAAACGCGCCGATACACAGTTATTTTTTAAAGATACAAGTATTCGAATATAGTACGAATGATCTCCTCAGACCCCTACCGAGTATATTTGTACAATGTAGCATCGTAACATGAACGTCCAATTCACTTACAATGTAGCAATTATAAAAATATGCGCTGAAACACGCGTCATGAAACGCGCCGATACGCAGTTATTTTTTAAAGATACAAGTATTCGAATATAGTACGAATGCAACAAGTACTCGAATATAGTGGGAATGCGACTTTCAAAGGTACACATTGAGGGAAAAAACATCGCACTATATTCGGGTCAATACGGTACTTCTGCTATTATATATATATATATATATATATATATATTCATTCATTCGTATTCTGTCTTACGACAGGTCCTACCAATTAATTAACTGGTTTTGACTAGGGAATATACATACACGGTGTGGTGGTTTCCCGTTGCCTTCCACACCGAACATACACACAGAAGGGAGGAGGGAAACCCGGTGCCGGCATTTGCCTGCTCTTACGAAGAACACCAGGGGGGCCAACGGCTTAACGTCCCTTCCGAAGGACGGAACAGCTGAATTTGCGCGGTCTCCTCAAACCACACAGACAGGGGGCCGGGCGACCTTGAGAAAAATCCTACTCGCGCAGGATTCGTACCCGATGACTTTTTCAAGCATCGGGCGAGTAGCAGCCAGCGTCCTAACCACTACACCACCAGCACCCCATATATATATATATATATATATATATATATATATATATATATATATATATATATATATATGATTTTTACAAAATACCATAACGAAATCAAGATTTTTAAAGGTACTTCTAGAAGTGCTATAGAGCTCAAATTTGGCATGAATATAGGTCATTGGTATAACCTCTGAAAAAATCCGCAATTCCAGATAATGTTATATTTAAGGGATGTTTTTGATCCCAATATCCTATTTTAAAAACCCATAAGAAAAGCATTGGAAATAGTGCAGGGCAATATAAAATTGCTTTTTTAAATTATTTAAAATTACAATACAAAGTCGGGACATGCACCATACTGTGAAAAGACTGAAGTTTATTTTACTTGAAGACAGAATTCAAATCCATGCTGAATTTGCATAAAAATTTGATTTTAATCATAAAATTATGAAAAGTTTTTCAGTTTTCAACAATGTAAAATATTAACTGCCATAGCAATGACTCCAATGTCTTTCAGGGGAATTGATTTTCCATACTGCAATAGTGTCGATTTAATGCTAAGACTGCATTATAATCCATTTGATTTCAGCCAACGACGTACCTATACATATGATGATGTGATATTTTAAAATTAATTTTTTATCCGGATATGTACTAAAATGCACGGATGATGCGACCATAATCATAACACACAAAATATCGTAATTTTGACATAAATATTAGTTTAACATATAGGATATTGTCTTAATGATGATTACAGTTATTGCTTAAAAAGGGCAATCTGAGCCATGAAACTTGAAATTCGAAAACTTGGATGCGATCCGATTGCCAGATAATTTATAAATTTCGGATAGATACCTTAATTTCACAGAAAATGAAAACTATTATCTTATTTAAATGGGTAGTTCAATTGCTCTCGTGTTGGTTTATTTACGAGTTTAGATCTTGGTGTATAGTGATTTTTAAGCGCTTGCAGTATGCAAGCACCAACAAGTCGTAATGTAAAAGAATAAAACCCTTAATTGGCAGAGAAGTGAATGTGATAAGAAATGTCATCTACTAAGAAAAAAACGAAGTTGGAGAATTCTACCTTAAATAGCATATTTATCTGAATCCTAGACTATCCCAAATCTAAGACGATCCCCCTTTTAGCAGATTGTCAAAACAGAAAAAAGATTTTATAACCTAATTTTTCACTGACTGTATTTGATGTATATTTTGAACACAGTATTCCGTATAGGTATACTAGTTCATTCATTAATTGAAATGGTATGTTACAATTTTTTTCTGCTAAAAAAACAAGAATTTAAAAAAATGTATTTTTAAAATTGAGACTATTAATTGAGACAAATGTCTTGTGACGAACGTCTCACGACGTATTTGTCTCACAACAAAATTGTCATGCGATGAATTGACATGCAATGTGTTTGTCGAGTAATGTATTGATGTGCGAAGAGTTTATTGTGTGATAAATTGAAGCATGGCGAATTGATATGCAATCAGTTGTCCGTGATGTATTGATATTGACTTCATACTCAAATTTAAGATGGCCCCCGATTTTCACAAGCTGAAATTTGGAAAAAACCCTCGTCTTGGATTTGGGTAAATATGATATATACCGAAAGGAGTGGATGAACATGGGCAGTTGGCGAATTTCCCTCATGGAGCACTTAGGGTTAAAGCCCCTAGCATTAAATAAAATGAGAACATTCTTGATAGTCGAAAGCCATCATGTGAATGCTGGTGCAGGGTCTGATGCACCAAATGTGGTGAAAAAGTGTCTAGCAATTCTACTTATGTAACGATTGAGCTTAGACTGCTAGACTAAACTGTAGGAGAGTAGTGGTGGGAAAGGTTGTGAATGTGGTAGCAATGCAAATGCTGGCATTTAGTTTTCATCAGAGTAACAAAATCAAGTAGGTCTCACAGACCCCGGGCCAACTCTGACTGGTTCAACTTTCTAGCCATCTTGTAATTTTAGTATTATTTATTTATGAGATTCTAGAGCATATAATATGTAGAGGTTTTCAATAAAAAGAAATTGACAGAAGTTGTTGAAAATAGTTGAGAAATGTAAGATATTATTTCATAATTTTTTCTTTATTTTTAATTATTACTTATTTTTCACTTTTCATGTAATTCTTTATTGAATAAATTTTTCAGGTTGGAAATGAGTTGAAGGCTACAAAATTAGAGCTGAAAAAGGCGAAATCCCTCCTTCAAATGGATGAACTTAAGCATAGGAAACGAGTCCTTCGGCGACTCGGCTATTGTACTGCTTCAGATGTCATAGAATTAAAGGGACGGGTTGCATGTGAATTGAGCAGGTATGTCAAAAATATATTCTAATTCAAACATCTGTCTAGAAGCTAGCTATGTATCTACTTTTTCTTCCCAAGTTGTATGGCTATTCTTGCATTTTTGTAATAAGGTAAAATTGTTGATGTTATAATGTGCAAATTGAATTTGACTGAAATCTTGAAAAAACCTGGCTTGGTAATTGAATATTATATGAAATAGTGAAAGTTAAAGACAACATTTTAACCTGCTGTGTACTCTGTGGCATTATGGACAACTATTTGTTTGGCAAAAATACATTCTACTATCTGATGAACAAATAAAATGAAGAACTGTATTTTCAGCAGCTTTTAATATTTCACTATGACCCAGATTTTGATGTGATACATCATGAATACTTTAGTAGCATTTAACCTATATTACATAAAATAAGAACATTCTTTATAGTCCAAAACCATCATGTGAATGCTGGTGCAGGGTCTGATGCACCAGATGTGGCAAAAAAGTCTCTAGCAATTCTACACATGCAACGATTGAGATTAAGTTGCTAGACTAACTGAAGTAGAATAATGGGGGTGAAGGTACTGAGTACCTCATCTGCAGATGATGTATCACATCAAAATCCTGGTCAAAATGAAATATTAAAAACTTTGGAAAATGCTAAGTTTTTCATTTTATTTGTTCATCATGGAACAGATCCACAAGGTTACGTCCACCACCATGAATTTCATTCTATTATCTATTAATGGCCATTTTATACAGTCATCATATTTATACCATTCAGTGGAGTACTAGTAAGCTGCAAACCTTAAAAGAAAACCAGATAAATAATGTACTTTTTTAACAGCCATTAACGGCCTTTTACAATGAACATATTCAGCCATAAGTTTATTATAAACTCGATGCATTTCGCCCACTAAGTGGGCATCTTCAAGGGCGAACTTCTCTCGACAGTGACTGGAAGTCAACTGTGAGGACAACAGGACAATGAGGATTCGGGTATTGAGGGAAACAAAAGAATTGCAAAAAACTATTTAGGTGGCGATGTTATGATTATCTGTCAGTTTGAAAAATCGAGCATAGCCAAATATAGAGTTGAAACAGGACACAGTATAAATGTGAACGACATCAAATTAATTATTTCGTCTAACAACTCACTCAACTCCTTGGAAAACTTAAACATTTACAAAAACCGTCAAACAATCATGAATACAGACAGAATTCAACAAAACCTTCTACAAACTGACAGATAATCATAACATCGACGCCTAAATAGTTTTTCGCAATTCTTTTGTTTTTCGTTCCCCTCAATACCCGAATCCTCATTGTCCTGTTGTCCTCACAGTTGACTTTCAGTCACTGTCGAGAGAAGTTCGCCCTTGAAGATGCCTACTTAGGGGGAGAAATGCATCGGGTTTATAATCAACTTTTATGGCTGAAGGAGTTTTCCCACTGATGATCTAAAAGTTGTCACAAACTACTAATGGGATATATATATTTGATGAAGTGGTGGCATTTATTAATTTATTTGCAATCAATAAATTTTCCAAAGTTTTAACAATTATCATAAATCTCATTGTTTACAGTGCTGATGAACTACTTATGACAGAGATGATGTTTCAAGGAATGTTCACCAATCTCACTCCTCCTCAATGTGTAGCTTTACTTAGCTGCTTTGTGTGTGAAGAGAAAAGTAATGAAGCACCCAAGTTAACTAATGAACTTTCAGGTGCTTTACGTCAAATGCAGGTGAGAGTTCTATGTACTTGCTAACCCTCTGCTTCAATTGGATTCTTTCATGGCATTGTTGAGTGCAAAGGGAGATTTTCAGGCCTCGCCATGTAGAGGTGCATGTTGTATGCTCCCAATGTTTTACAGTGCTTACAAACTGCATCTTCAGGGATTGAAGTGGTGACCAAGATTTTTTGGCCGCAATATATACATCTCTCACCAACGCATCAGTTGTCATCATTGTCTGGCCATTGGTCTTGTAGCCTTTCATTTTTGCTTCTGTGCTATCTCTTTGGAAAATTCCCTTCCAAGTTCAACTTAGGCGTAGGCTGTCATCTCTAGTGAAGTTGTTGGGATGTTTTTCTATTTTGATGGCCTCTCGGATTAGTCTAGGAAAAGAGGTGTCTTCTCTTGCAAGAAGCTTAGTTTTGTCCAGGTTAATTTTGTGTCCTGGGGCTACAGTGAAGTGCTCAGTGACAGCAGACACTCTATATTGCCTGTTGCACAGGGCTCTGCTATGTTTGGTCATGGGGCAGTGGATGGAGCCAACATACACTTTTCCACGGGAGCAAGAAACCCCTTTGGATAGTAGGAGTTGAGCTCATCCTTGGCTGACTTAAGTTGTTCTATGACCTTTCCTAGCGTTTTGAACCATATGAGTGTATTTTATTTTCAGAGGATCCTTGCTTTGCGCTCCGTGGCCCCTTGCATGAGCTGCAAGTCTCTGTTGCTCTCCCAGTATCCTGTTCTTGGGCCTTAGGCTATGTCGGATGAAGGCATCACTGTACCCATTGCATTGTAGAATCTTGAAGATATGTTTCTCCTCCTCCTCCAAGGATTCGGTGTCAGATATGGTTAAAGCCTGGTGCATGAGGGTTATAGCAATGGATGCCTTTGTTGTGGGTGGTGATATGAGACAGCATGCAGATAGTAGTCTGTGTGTGTCTCCTTTCTGAAAACACTGTCCTTGGCTGCCATCAGGTCTTTTCTTCACTAAGACATCAAGGAGGGTGGTTTCTGTCCTTCTCAATTTCTATTGTGAACTGTATGGCTGGGTGGATGCTATTTAGGTGGTCATGGAACTTGCTTAGCCAATTATTAACCCTCTCAAATCTCAATGTAAGTATCCTGTATTCCAAGATTTGAACCTATTTTCATAAAGAATTTATCATTGGTAACTGATAACTGTCAAGTTAATAAAACTAAGAAATAGCCTGTATTTACAAAATAGACAGAGAGAGAAGTATGCACAATGATGTGCGCTCATCCAAAGAATGGTTGCTGGCAATATTTCTGTAACTTTTTTATTATAATCATCAACATCTTGTGTTCTTGTCTGATTCATGATTCAAATTTCAAACTGAGCATGAGCTGGTGCAGAAATGCATGCTCTGCTATGGAAAAGCCTTTCTAGGAGCTGCTTGCTTTTTTGATTCGCTGCCGAAGAGGCATAGCAGAAACATGTTTTAAGCATCTAGTCCAGGGATCAGCAACCTTTCAAAGTCAAAGAGCCATTTTTTTTATTTTTGTCCCATTCCAAAATACTTGGAAGCCACAGAGTGACAACCTCTATGGCCTTTTTTAGAGATTCGAGTGAATGCAGTAAACATGTTTCATGACTGAAAAAGGTTAGGTAGCTTAGTTAACTTCTAAAGAGCCACAAGTATGTACTCAAGGAGCTATATGTGGCTCTGGAGAGACAGGCTACCGACCTCTGGAATAGGATTTCTATTAGGAAGTCATCTAAACTTCAAGTAAATAAGATGCTTGAGCCATAGTGTCTGTAAATGACAAGGATCAAAGATAGAAATAATTAATGTTGCATTTTCAAGTTGGTTATAAGGTACATTCCACAAGTGAGAGAGATATGTGCATTGAGTGAGAGAGGTAATATATGGTAATATTTTTTTACACAGACATTTTCAAAGTATGGGATCATGTTAAATTCAGGGTTATCTCTTTCACTCTGGTAAATATGGCGTATTTTTAGATTGTTTTTGCATTATTCCTATGCCCTTTTCTCCCTTTATTGAGGGTATACAATATAAAAGTGACACTTAAAACTATCTATGGCTGAAGGAATAAATTTTATTTTCATTGCTGAGAGGAATTAAATCCATTTTGATCGATTCAACAGGGAAATGTGCATCTGGTTTTTTATTACCTTGTTGTAGCTATTGAAGATACCTGAGACAAGTATTTCTAAGTGCTTGTTCTTGAACATTTTGATACAGTCAAAAAAATTTCTTGAACGAAACCTTATTTACTTTTCTAACCATGAAATGTATTTTTATCGCAGTCTCACAAATTGGCTTGAGTCTGGTAAATAAATTATTGTGTTATAGTTCACTTATATAAGCTTATCCAGCCAATTAACTTAGGATATCAATGGAAGAGGCTTTTAGCCGTAGCCATTGAGTTTATAAGCAACAGTGTTAGCTGAGTATGTTTTTTCACATAGTTCTGATCTTTTAAGATTTCTTATAATTTTTTCAGGACTTGGCCAGACGAATAGCACAAATTAGTAGAGAAGCTAAGTTGGAAATTAATGAAGACAATTATGTGGATCAGTTCCGACCTTTTCTCATGGATATTGTTTATGCTTGGTGCAAAGGAGCAAGTTTTGCACAACTCTGCAAGATGACCGAAATTTTTGAAGGTATATTATGATTCCTTTCTTATTTATATCTAAGAAGATGTGCATCTATTACCTTAATTTATATGTAAATTGCTTAAAGTAAACAATGTAGGCCAATTTTTAAAGAAAGAAAAACATTTAAGGTATTTATAAATAAGTAATTACTACTAACACATATTAAACTGCTGCTTTATGAACTTGAATGTAAATCCAATCCCTAAGAGGTGAAGTACCAACATGCTAACACATCACATTTCTATCTTATTAATAAGTACTGTATATACTCGCGTAATTTGTGACTTTTTGAGACCTATTTTTTAGCCAAAACTTAGGGGGTTGCAAATTTAACGAAGTATGTTTTTGAGATGGTGTACAGGCAGTCCCCTACTTTCATACATAATGCATTCCTGAAAATGTGTATGAAAGTCAAACAATAGACTTAAATATTATAAGGGGGGGGGGTTCTGTTCCCAGAGAGTATTTTTACCCGAGTGTTATACAATGTATACATGATTATTAAAAACCTAGATTAAAAATTAACCTTTATCCGCTGGATTTAAATGCCCGAGTGTAGGTTCTGTCTGCCAGATTTAATCTGGGGTACCGTATTTACTCGTGTAATATCCGCACTTTTTTCTCCTAAAGTTTTCATAAAAAAATGGGGTGCGGACATTACATGAGATTTGCCCAGTCATCTGCTGAGGGTAGGCCACCCACGAAACGCCTACTAAATATTCCATGCCTCACGTGAGAACGCATTTTTTTAGATGCGATATGCCATGCATTTTATTTCCTCGATTTTTAACCAAGGTATTTTTCAGAAATGCCTGGAATAATATAATAAGCACGATAATTATCAGGTATTTTAAAAATTCTTTGCCAGCTATCAGTAGTAAACCTAAATCATGTAAATATTATATGTAAATATACATGTCAGACAGAGTTCATTCTCATAGAAAAGGTGATGTAAGAGAAATAAACAACTGAACTGCATATATTTTTCATTTAGTACAAACGCATTCTGTTAGATTGTCTTGTAATTCGTGAAATGCTTAAAGCACATTTTACCATAACTGCATTTTTTTGGGTTCCTTTTTCATTATGAAATCCTAAAAGAATATACATACTTTTATTACTCTGTATAAAAGCAAAGAACACAATCTTGCAATTGAAATGTGTCACTAAATAGCCGTTGGAGTTGTTCGTTTGTGCTTTCTGAAAGCTGTAAGTGATACATTTTATCCCCAGAAACGTGAGAAATGTTTCCATGTAACTAAGTCAAGTGACAGGTTTATTTATGGCATTGTCAGATGTCTGGGAGATTTATTTTGAGCATGTATGGTTTACGTTTATTTCCGTAAAATTCGCTCTTTTTCTAGGTGAAAATGGCTGAGTTAGCGTGATACCGCTAAATTAGTGAAAATTACTCATTTTAAATTAAATAATTTGAGAATGTCCAACGACTCAAATTAAACCTTTCTACGAGATTTAGAAGCTAGACTCCAAAATAGGTTTTCGAGTTGTCTCCATGTAATATAATGGCAATGGATGCCAATTTTTCATGATTACGCACATCAAAAAAATACTAATAATCATTTTTAGAAGTCACTTCTTAAATATTTGTTTTTTTGTGGTAATTGTATCAACAAACTCGGCTTCAGATAGATTATTCAACCGATGCTGCCGTAAAATATCAACATCAAAATTTCGGAGGTGCAGACATTACACGAATTCCAGTTTTCCGGATTTTTAGCTCTTAAAACGGGGGTGCTGGCATTACACGCATGCTGGCATTACACGAGTAAATATGGTATTTAAAAAATATTTGCTTACATTCTGAAAAAATTGCGCATCTAATAAACTATTCATGATAGAATGTTCAAATAAAATGTATTCTCTAGTTAACATATTGCAGAATTACATAATGCTGCTTATTAAAAGAAAAGAAACATGTCGAAATATAGTATTGGTATTCAAATTTAGATCAATGCAATAAAATGAAAATTTATTTCACTTGGCCTGGCAGTATAAGGGTGCAAACTGATGTTTCGTCTTTGGACTTCATGTGGAGATCTCCATTTAGATGAATCACCACTCCTTACCAAGACATCTTTCTCATGCTCCTCCTCACCATAGCTGCCACTTTCTGCACTTTTTTCTTCATACGTGTCAGAATCAGAATCAAAAATGATTTCTCTATCTCTTCTCGCATCATTTTACATTTAGGAGCAATTAAAAAATTATGGCTAATAATAATAACAAAAACAGCAATAGAATAACGAGGAAACAAAAGTAGAATTACTAACAAAAATAAAAATATTACGAAAATACAAAAATGGAAACTTCAATAATCACTTGTGCCTTAGCTTACTGCTGCACTATATTTAGTGGTCTAAAAACGACTGAAGAAGCAGAACCATAAAATGTAGTTGTACGAAAGGAAGACAAAAATATAGTGAATCTTTGGGTTGGAGCTTACCTAGGGGTTTGTGTTTATTGTATCTCGAGTTCTGAGAAGGGTATGAGTGCCGAGGCTAACATCTAGTGAGTAAACACTTTTCAGAAGTGATTACTTATTCACTCCCTGACCAAAACTTTTAGGCCATGGGCTTAGGGATATTAGAAAGATATGAAATACCTTCTTATCCATTAATCACCCAACTCTACAACAAGTACAATCTCTGTAGGAATTTTTGGACCTATCAGCTCTCAACAACCCGATTTCCCCCTTCTGGGCCATTAGATTACAGCCAAGTATAGTTCTGGCATGCTAGTACTAGGCCTGAGCAGGGCAGCACTTGGCTAAGAAGCTAGATCTACCTGCTGCCTAAAATCCTAGGCAGCCTCAACTGGAGATCATGAGAATTTGACTGTAAGATCTGTAGAAAGAGATTGATATTATTGGTTTTCAATTCAGTACCGTATGCTTTACCAGTCCCGAATTACTGATATGCACGTCGATAATATGTTATGGATAGCTATATCTGAACGACAGCCTGACCTGCAAAAGATTATTCAGAATACTTCTTAGTTCCATCAGTCACTCATTCCTGTATTATGTTGTAACACATTAATGCTGTGCTAAATATATTAACACTATCATGGCAAATCATTTTTCATTCTGGCCCTTCACACTTGTAAAAGTTCTGCGTGTGGCCATCGGAGAAAAAAGTTTGAGTACCACTGGTGTAGTGGGTCTTCTCATGACCCTTTTAAGAAAAACTCTCTTTTGAACCCATTAGAGTCACACTAGAATTTGCTATGTATGTTACTACATGATAATTACTACTTGTTGCACCATGAGCACATACAAAAAATAATACTTTATTAAATGAGTGACACTCCAATGAAAAAAATAATGACAAATAAGGTGTTTGAAAGGGCTACAAAAGATAAACTAACTGTCGGACTCTTAACCACTTCCCTGATTCACCCGAATATACTCTGATCGAGGCGAGGGTCAAATTCTGACAAGCCTGAGTATACTCGTGTTACTGTATTTTTTCCTTTCCATCCGAAACACGGCTGAGTTTTTTCTGTAGTTTATGTTCTGACCATCAGAGATCGTACGAAGAGACAATGTAGATTTCTTAGACAGTTTCTCGGATCAAGTTTTTAAAAATATCATGGGCATGCTCATTTGCACCACTGAAGCCAAATTTTACACTTTACAACCCTGTTGCTTCGATTGCTACTCCAGATGTTTTATATTGTGTATATATATATATATATATACATATTATACATAATTTTTTTCTCAATTACATGGTTACAGCTAAAGAAATAGTAATTTTGAAGTAAGAATTGAGGTCAAATCCATCGTATTTTTTCAGTAATATGTAAATTTTAAAGTTCGATAAAATTGTTAATAAAATTTATTATTAAAAAATCTGATGTGGCCACCGCATGACTTTCTCCATACCTGTAATATTTCTAAAAACTCCAAATAGGTTAAATGATAATGAATATTTTAAGGAACTGTGAGAAAAATTTAAAGACCTTAAAAAGAACAGGTATAAACTCATACTGTAGTCTTCTGATGTTGAATATATCCACGAAGCTCTAACAATTAGGCATAAAAAGGAGCATTACTAAGATGTAACTAAGCGTCAAGTGTTTACAATAGTTGCCGGTATGTGGTGTGATGGTGGCAGCTAAAACATAGCGAAAACATTTCGTTTTTAAGATATCTCTTAAACAACGCATTATATGGGAAAAAGTTTCAAACAAAGGTTGTAGAAAATTAAATTTCTTAACATTATTCCAATACTTTTTTACATTAATCAAATATTAAAGGAAATACTTCAAAATATCAGATAAGTGACAAGAGTAAACACCCACTTCCGGTTGACCAATTTTTAAGAAAAACTAATCAGTTCTTTTGCCTTCAACAAAAATGCCAAATATAAAATTTTGCCTTGACCTGATTAATAGTTATTGAGTTAGAGCACCCACAAAAAACTCACATACACACACACTCATTCACTCACACAGACATCATCGAGAAAATGGTAAAAACATGTTCAGGGGACCCCAAAACGTATTTCCATTGTAATCTCGAAATCGATTTTTTTCATGAAAACAATACTTTCCTCTATACTACGTATGGAGAAAGTAAAAATGAATGCATTTCATTGTCTCCCTGTGATCTTTCCAAAACTAAAATAAAAAGATATGATTTTTTGACCCTATATTGTAAAAAGATTTGTCAGGAGGCTGTTAAATTAGGGTTTCACTGTACATAGTTTAATGACAAAGTAACAGTTTTCCTTATAGTAATTAAGTTTATTTTGTAACTAAAATACATGTTGTTTGTTTTACAAAACAATTTTGGTATAGGCTTAGGAATTCTTTCTTTTCTTCATATTAAAGAAATTCTAATCAGTATCAGTGTCTTCAGTGTATCATATTATTTCTGTGACCAGTGTACTTTGATAACTTCAGCATACAAGACACAGGTCAATTTTATGAGATTTTTTCTAGGAAAAAAATGTCTTATAGGCTATGTATTTTTCTATAATATTTATTTTTATTATGTTTTCTTTTTTTATAATTTGTAATTACATTACAATTCGTATTTTAGGTAACATAATCAGGTGTATGAGGAGATTGGAGGAAGTTTTGAGGCAGCTATGTCAAGCTGCAAAGAATATTGGTAACATGGAACTAGAGAACAAATTCAGTGAGGGAATTAAGATTATGAAAAGAGACATAGTGTTTGCTGCCAGTCTGTACCTCTAAAGGAACTCTGTTTGGATGACTATGTGAATGAGAGGTTTGTGACTCAAGTTTATATAAAATTGAACATTTGACAAACAAGTGAAATAATTGATGTTTATTTATTTACTGCAATGAGCAGTATTAACTTATACATCAGTTGGTTGTACCTTCTTAGAGCATATTGCTGAAAATATTGTCAATGATTCAATAGCATGGTTCAGTGCAATTTTAAGATTTTTTTACAGGAAATAATCACTTAAAGTTTTCTATTTTATTTAAAATTTCATTCCATTAGTTATGCCTACATAACTGGATGAGCTAAGAAAAACTCAAGGTCTTGATCTGTGATGTTAGAACAAGAGGTGAATAACTTTTATATGGACCTATTGAAAACTGTTGACTGGTCATTAATATGCTACTTCCCAAAATAATTCGGCCACATAAAATATGTACAAATTTACTTTATCCCTGTATTTATGTTCAAGGATATTATGTATTTCTCTTTTACAAATCAAATGTCTATTTTTTCATTATCTCACTGCAGCTACAGATACATATGTATTAAATTTTTTATTAGATCATACTTAATTATCCTTTTACCTCATACAATGTCAGCTTTAAATTATCTCAGAATCAATGAAAAATGAATACTTTTTTATTACCAGGGCAGGAGATTTAGATTTGGTAACAAAAATTACCTGCAATGGAATCTTTTGGTTCTTGTTATTATTGCCCAAATAATTATTTAAAATGAAAATACTTCTAGCCAAGTCATCTTATAGTACATGCTATTTGCATATACTGCACCAAAAATCTCATTTGAAAACATTTACGGTCTAAATGTTTTCATTTTTTTAAATTTATATTTTAACCTGTCCAAGACAATTTGGCTTTGAAGACTACTGGCCATTGAGACAAATTTGTAAATAATAAATGTGATAAAATTGCTACGTATTTGTTATAGAGACTATTTTAAAGCAGAAGGGCCAAATGCTTGCTAATTTAATATGGATCAAAGTTGTAAAAATTAATGCAGTTTCCTTCTTCAACTGAGATTAACTGTCATCATTAAACTACAGATCAATTTTCTATTTTATTTTATCAAATCATTTCTATCTGTAAATTAATGAATTGCTTATTGTGTGGGAATGCAGCTAGTTTATGGTAATTTATGAAGATTGTATGGTTTTAGTAAACTTTTGGAATTGATCTGAAAAATATAAAATGGAAAGAATGACAATTTTATGGATAATAAGGGTAAAAGAATACTTTGGAAATTTGAGTTTGTCTTAATATAGCTAGAACTCTTGGAGATTTAAATTTGTATCTACATATTCAAGGGAACTCCCATTAAATGTTGATTAATATGTATTACTGATAGCTATATTTTCTATTTGAAATTGATGTTTCTCACATAGAATATCTCTTGAAATTCTAATAACATTTTTAAGAATCTGGAAGATTTCAGAGTATTATGTTGTATCATTCCTTAGACCATTTAAGGGTTTCCTTCTAAGTTAGTTTCTTTTAATAAGGTCAATTTAGTGAAACTGTTTGCATTCTCCATACCTTACATAATCCTATCAAATGATTATTGACTTATTCAGATCATCATTTGTAAGATGTAGTGATACATTTGTGACTTATGCTAAGCAGGGAAGGTTAATCTGATAATTTTTAAAAGTGGAAAGAAATATTTGTTTAAAGATTTGACATGGAGAGCACAATTATTAAAGTTTAATAGATTTAAGTCAAGGGTTCTGAAGCTGGTGAAAAATCTTAGTTTACCCAATTTTTGTGAAAGGTCTCGATGAAGATAGAGTAACAGAGGAATTCATTAGGTATTGAAGGTCACAAGGGGCAATAAATCTTGCCATAACTATGAAAAATATCTTTCATCCAGTCAACATTGCTACTGTGATTGCTTCAAGAAAATCTCTGCATCTTTATTACATTTTTTCTTCTATTATTTTGCATTTAGCAGGCATCTGAAAGCTGGGATGTAGAGTAATTTTTGTATACAGCAAACCCTCAACATTCAGGATTTTGATCATTCAATGGAGGGGGGTAGCTTTTCTATATACATATTTAGCTTTTTCAGCATATAAACTTGGGTATTTGCTGACATATCCCTAGACATTAGATTTACATTTCTGCTTTCAATACATAAACAGCTGAGGTGTTTTATTTTTCTCACAATATTCATGTGTGTACCATATCTGCCTTAATAAAAGCCCATGTTTTTTGTCAAAATCTACCATGAAAAAATCACCCCTCGACTTAAATGCGAGTCCGAGAAAAATTTGGGGTTAGGGTTAAGTCTTGTAGTCACCCATAGATGGCAGCACATCTCTCATTGCCATCGTGTTCAAATGATAGTACTATATTTTTCATAAAGTAAATATTTGACCTACGATAAATATTAGTGAATAAATAATAAAGGTAGAATATTGAATTTAGCAGTACCTGTGTTTTCTTACCATTTAACACTGAGTTTTTAACATTACTTGAGTGGTCACATGATCCTCTATCTACACACTTGGATGGACAAGTGAAGATATAAAAATTAATTTTTATAACCAACTTTTATATAGTTAATACTTTAATAGGAATAAACTCTATAATATAATTATGATAACCTTTCTGCTTGCATGGGCGTAAAAATTTGCAAACGTGTCTACCAGCTCTTGAGTGATGTGGGGGTGTCTCTATTTGAACTTGAATCTTTTTACAGTTGTGAGAATGGTAGACAGAAGTAGAGAACTCAGTGACAAACATAAGAAAGTTTGGTATATAAGTAGTAAGAAGTTTGATAGTATTTTTTGTTTCATTAATAAAAATACTGACTTATCCATTCATATTGCTTAAAATTAACGACAATATATATTGCTAGTTCAGAGTAATTCAGCTTTAGATACTAGTAGGAGTGAAACTTGAATATTTCATATTTTAGTCACCTAACTTAAGTGACAAAAATAATAAATTGTTCTTTTCCTAACATCACATCAACCATCCATATAAAACCACTGTATAAGTATAGTTAGCTGAAGAAATGCTAAGTTACAACACAACACTTTAAAATGTTTTATTTAAATTTGTTCAAATTAACATCCTTTACAACAGTATTACCTATCTTAAATACTGAAAAAATGAATATGATACTTTAATATGAGGACTTTTAGAAAAATGCAAGAACAACTGGTCTTAAAGGCCTATAATTAGAAACGATTTTATCCAAAGTAAAAGATAAGCCAAGTGAACAGTTCCAAAGAATAAAATTATGTTCATGGCACAAACTACATAAACAAATATAGTCATCTAAAGTAGTTTTCAAATGAATTTTCGATGTGAACTATTCCGAGAAGATCTCATTAATTATTATTAATAGTATTGCAATACGAATGTGATTATAATGTTATAATAATAAAATGCATGTATAAGGCAATATTATTAAGAGAAGCGATAAGAATTTAATAATAATAATAAAATTCATCAAAAGCTTACATGTACCTTGATTTTCCAGACATAATTCTTAATGAAACTCATAGGGAAAACAGTTTTTAGAATAATCTTAAATGAATAAAGATAAAAAGTTTTAAGATAAATAAAAACTTACTATCAATAATAAGTACGATAAATAAAAACCTACAATTATAAGCAGAAATAACCCTTCAAAAAACGTAGGAATGCTAGTATCAATACATATCCACATTAAAATAAAGTTTTCTTACACCACCAACAATTACAATAGTTTGTTTAATCTCGTTGCTATGATTGACGCTTGTCTATCTTCCCACGCAAATTCAAATACACATTTATCGCAGTGCCATCCCAAGGATGTGACGTGATGTGAGGCAGTTCGAACCCCGCCAACAGCTTTGTATTTTTTCCAGATTAGATGGGGTCCAAAACATATATATATATATATATATATATGTATATATATATATATATATATATATATATATATATATATATATATGTATATATATATATATATATATATATATATATATATATATATATATATATATATATACACCGTATTTAATCGATTGTAAGCCGACTTTTTTTTACCTTTTCACCATCTCAGAAATTGCCACTCGTCTTAGAATCGGTGTCAAATAAAATAGTAATTGAATTTATTTCTTCAGTTACATTATAATGCAAGATATAAGCGTTGTAAAGAATACGCAAACTATCTACTATAAAGAAGAATAAAAATGACCGAATAACTAAGACGAAATAAATTACGTAAATAATAAGAGGCGCGTCAAAGTTGTAATAATTGTGGTGGCAGTGCACGTATTCGTAGGCTTTCACACTCCTCCACTAACTAAAATATTTCATTGTAGTGTCACCAACTTGACGTATTTTCCGCTAAATCTAGCTTTTTATCTAGATACCGTCTGGGGATTAGAAAAATTTAAGCTAGGGGATAGCGGATTTTTCGACTTAATTTTCACCAAATTGATGTTTCAGGTTTTTTTTAAATAAATAATTTTATCGTTAAATGTAACAAAATAAGTACTTACAAGTTTATAATGTTAAACATGCGATGATTTCTCCCGTTTTTTCAATTAAATAACGGACACATCATTCATCAAATAAATAGTATTCTTAAACTACCTTCCTCGTATTTTATAGTCATTGCCACTCTCCACTCATTACATTGATAAAGCTATTAAGTATTCTTTCAATACTGTTTCAAATTCGCAAACATACATCATGTATACAAACTCCGGTGTTGGCAACACTGTTTACGTGTCTTGTGAGTGTCCTGTGATTCCCGAGTGAAATATTTCGTTTCGTTGTGAACAAGTGTAAACTTCTTATTTCTTAGCGAGTTTTTCGGTTTTTAATTACCCCATGATGGGACGAACGCATTACTCTGCGAACTTTAAGAGGAACATTATTGCCTATGCAGAAGAGACATCTAATCTTGCAGCACAACGGCGCTTTGGGATTGATGAATCAAATGTTAGATGCTGGAGGAGAGATAAAGAGAAGTTACTTAAGTGTTCAAGCAAAAGAAAAACATTTGGAGGCCCCAAGCAAGGACGTTACCATGAATTGGAGGAGATCCTTAATAACTTTGTGATTGATCAACGAAATAACTGTTTGCCAGTGAACTCCGAGATTATACAAACAAAAGCTCGTGAAATTGCTCGAGAACATAAAATTAGTAGAAGTGAGTGTAAATTTAGTCGGCACTGGGTACAGCTGTTTATGAAACGATGGGGACTTGTTCTTCGTCGTCGTACATCAATCGCCCAAAAACTGCCAGCTGATTACGAAGAGAAACTAATTTCCTTTCAACTCGCTCGATGGCACAGAAGATGACGTTTTGTGGGATGAGGAGAGTGAAAAAGAGTCGTCGTGTGAAGATATATTTTAGTAAAAAAATATGTTAATGTTGTTGCAATTTCTGTTTTTAATCTTTATTTAATTACGAACTGAAAATCCGCCACATTCATACTTGTTGGAATATCGAGATAAATAGTCCTAATTGACCAAAAATATTTTTTTTTCCTTGCGTGGACTTGTGAAAAGTGGGGGTCGGCTTAGAATCAGTGTCGGCTTATAATCGATTAAATACGGTATATATATATATATATATATATATATATATATTTAAAAAGCGAAGTTAATGTAAAAGCTGGTAATAAGTGATGACGGAAGTCTTCCTAAGCTTTTGAAACTGACCAGATATTCATTGCACTACCTCTTAGATACCATTGCATGTAGGCAAGAGGGAATCAGCAGATCATTAAGTACTAAAATGGTAGACCACGTAAAAATTAAGGGTTCATCTCCATCACAAATTTTCAATAAAAAGCATAATACTCATAATGCAAATTATAAATGAATGGCGATTAAATATGCCGATGAAACAAATAATAAGATAGTAAGGACTATGTGAATCCAATGTTCGAAGATGGAGATTGCAGAAAGAAAAGTTGAAATTGGCTAAATCAACAAGATGCATTTTCAGGATCATAGACTGGTTATTTTCAGACAATCGAAGAACGTGTGTGTGAATACATGAAAAGTTTGCATGGACAAAGTTTGCCAGTGACTCACAAAGTGCTGCAAATGAAGGCTTTGGAAGTTAATACTGAACTTAAAATACCAAGGAGTTATTTTAAAGCTAGTGTGTGGTGGTCCAGACGAATGATGAAACATTGTGGCTTTTCTCTACATAGGCGCATAATTCTCGCTTAAAAAATACCTAGTGACTTTCAAGATCAACTTCTTTCCTATCAGCATTATGTCATTCAACTTCATAAATGAAATTCCTATTTGCTTGGTCAAATAGGTAATGCTGATGAAACTGCTGTCTATTTTAATATGCCTACTAGTAGGACAATAGTGGATTCAGGTTCTAAATCCATCCTAGTGAAGTCCAGTGGCAATGAAAAACAACAAGTGACTGTAATGCTTGCATTGCTAGCTGACAGCTACGAACTACCACCCTACATGATTCTAAAAAGAAAAAAAATGCCCAAGGAAAAGTTTCCTTCTTGTGTCATATATCATTGTCAGGAGAATGGTTAGATGTCCAATGAGCTGATGAAATACTAGTTGAAGGTTGTTTGGAACAAGCGACCAGGCGCACTTTTAAGACAGCACGGTATGTTAATTTTATATGCTTTTAAAGGGCACATGACTGAATAACAACTTTTACAAGAGGAAATGAACACCAATTCTGTCATTATACAGTGAAATGTCTGTGTAATGAATGCCGGAGTAATGAAATATTCAGCAAAATAAAATTATTTTCCGTCTCCTGCAAATTTACTATGTAACATTATGTAAAAATGTTTCATTTTAGCAAATATCATTGTAACGAAAATATCAGTGTTGTGCAATAAAAATTCATCCCAGTATGAAAAAAGTGGTTATAAATCTAATGTTCGTAATTATAGACCAATTTCTATCTTGCCAACTTTTTCAAAAGTGTTTGAGAAGCTTCTTTATGATAAAGTGTTGTCTCACTGCTGCAGAAGTTCCTCTGACAAACAACATGGTTTTCTTCTTCATCGCTGTACAACATGGGTCTCCAAACTGCAGCCACTTTCATGATTTTGTGCGGCCTGCTGAATGATTTTAATTTTTAAAGTACCGTATTTTCTGGTCTATAACGCGCGCGTTATCTATACAAAAAATATAAAAATCGGGAAAAAACATCATGCGCATTATACAACGGAAAATAAAATAAATTGTTCCTCCTCATGAAACGGAATCCCCAGAAGGATACGCTTTGAAGCTCACGATGTCCATCTCTTGAGCAATGCATTTCGCTTGCAATAAGACCCTTGTTGTTGAAATCCTAATGCCTTTTGCCCTTTCTCGTATCACCCACTCATACAATTCTTCCTCGAGTTCTGGCCAAAAGCATTTTCTAAAACGCATTGCTCGTTTTTTCCGATGCAACTTTTTCAGCACCAATTCGCCTTTACGCCATTCTCGTACACTTGATTCCCCTACGTTAAACTTTCTTCCAGCCTCATGATTTCCTTTTTCTATAGCGAATTTTACAACTTCTAATTTAAACTGCGAAGTGTATGATTTTCGCTTTCGCATATTTTCGTTTTTCATGGTAAATTAAAAACTTTTTCAATACCGACGCCAAGCTAATTCAAGACTCCATAATACCATGTGGTGTACAGTGAAAACAACTGAATAACGGAAAGCCACAGCAAATTTTAATTGATTCATTTTTTTCAGGAAGTGCTTGTTTCAAATCGATTTTTTTTACTGCGCGTTATCTATACATTTGTACCAGGTTTGAAGAAAATCACTTGCGTGTTATCTATAAGGTGCGCGTTATAGACCAGAAAATACGGTACTTGCGGCCATTTTCAAGAAAAGAAATTCCAAAATATTTTCAATTGTCGTAATTTTATTTGTTGTTTAAATATATATTCATATTGTTTTAGCAATATGGCCAATTAAATTTCTTAGTTCTCAATTTCCTTTGGTAAGGGTTAGTCTGTTTTTGGAAAAAAACGCCTTCTTTCTGGGACTTGTTAGGCAGTTCTTTCCTCGCTTGTTATTTATTGTTCCCAGGATGATGATGAGTCATGCACCTATCGTCCTGCCAGCGCTACTTGATACTGCCTCAAAACACTTCAAACCCCACTGAAAGAGAATTTTGTCACATGAATTTCGGGCATTGTTGCAGAGCGTCTTAAGGGGCAAACCATAATATGTCAAAGCACTTAATAAGGAGATTTTAGTCATCCTGTTATGCCATCTTTCACTCACTCCTACCCCCTCCCCCTTTTTGTATTCACTATCACTATCAAATAGCCTTAGTTCTCTCAATCCCAATATTCTTCCTCTTGGACCTACTTTCGTAACCTCTCACTCAGCTACGCTCCTTGATCTAATCATCACTAACAACACAAAAAAGTCATTAAGCATGGACAAATGTCAGCACCCGGAATCTCTTCTCACGATTTAATTTACATCAATTGCGCCATGCGCACTCCGAAAAGAAAACCAAAGATAATATCTTATCGCAATCTCAATAATATCAGTCATGACGCTCTGCATGCTACAGCCTCGCAGCTCCCATTTAATAACATCTACCTTACCGATGACATTAACTCTAAGGTCCTCTTACTAAATAGCTTCCTCCTTCAACTCCTCGACGAACTGGCACCACTCCAAACCAAGCCTGTAAAGCATAACCCCACCCCTTGGATGAATGACTCCATACGATCCTTCATGTATAGAAAGGATACGGCATTTAACATTTTCAAAAAATCGAAGAAAATAACCGCAATAGAGTCGAGAAAGATATACGTAATGCTAAAGCATCTTTTGCTCAGGATCTACTTCAGTCAAAGTCCTCTCCAAAATCCTTGTGGACTGGTCTTTCCAAACTCGGCGCTCATCACCCCAAAAAACTTCACTCCCCTAACACCTTCCACCCAGATGAACTTAATAATCACTTTGTAAACAATTTTATCCCTATTAATGCACAGACCATAGACTACTCAGTAGGCCAAATATTGAACCAAAACACTTTAACGAAGACTCCATTTCACTTCACCACTGTCACCCATGCAGAAGTAAAGAATGCCCTTCTTGCCACTAAACCATCAGCTCTTGGTGCAGACAACATTCCCATCATTTTCATCCACAAAATCATCCCCATAATCTTGCCGTTGATCGCTCATATTTTCAACTACTCAATACTAAAAGGCACCTTCCCTACTCAATGGAAATTTTCCATAGTACACTCCATCCCAAAAATGCAAAACTGAAAAACTCCTGATTCCCATTCACAGAACTGAAGTCTATACCAAATCGTTCTTAGTGTATGGGAACTCACTCCCTTTTCCAAAATGAAATCCCTTCCACTGTCCACATTTAAAGAACTAGTCTATAAAGACTTAATGGCTAATGTGAATTAACTGTATATATTTAATTATGTTCCTTAATGCTTTATTTTATTTTTATTTTATATCTGTGTAATTACAATTATAACCTCTAAAATTAATTTGTTCATATTTCTTCGTACGCCTTTTATTTTTGACTGTATTGTAAATGATATATTGTAAGCGATATAATGTACCTGCATATGAGGTTAGGTGGTAGAGAGACCCAACAGGGCCTAACCTCACCAATAAAGGGTCCAATCAATCACTTCTAACTTCTCAGTCATCCAACCACTGCTCTTCCATTTCCCTCTCCTTATTCTCCCTTCCCTTTTTCTTCCTTACTCTTCTAAAATTTCTTTGATTGCTATGTTGTTCGTGGAAATTAAAAAGTTTTTAAAACCAATTACGTCCCAGGGTTGAAAAACCTTAGTGTTCAATTATTCTACAGGAGCATCGGTTGCTTTGCCACATCCACTGATTCTTACACAAACGTAAACTTTCATATTTTTCCCTTGATCAGGTGTGGCCAAACTTGATACTCTTGGAACTGTATACAAAATTCTTTATAAATTCGAGAGCCTGAAGACATCTGAGAGTCGCAGAGAATAGGTTAAAGAGACATAAGGCACGGATAACACTTTAAATATGTATTTTGTAGTGCTAACGTGCCAATTTTACTAAAATATTAACTTATATCCGCCTTACCGCTACTAATTACTTTGCTTTTATATCAATTCGAGCCAGAGACTGTTTTTGATCATGATTTATAAATTTGATTACGAGCCACAGTTATGTTGTCCAAGAGCTGCAATTTGGCTACCCCTGCCCTTGAAAATAGCATCCAGGTCTCAGAGACCATGCCTTAAAAATGTCATCACTTTTTGGAAGTACTTACCATTGCAAACAACTTTTCACCCAATTGTAATTCACAAAAAATCGATACTGGTATAATTTGACCGATGAAAATCTGACCTATCAGCTCAGATTATCATCTACAAAATTAAAGGATTTACAAATTGATGATCTTATGAATTAAATAAATTTAAAATATTTTGTAAAAAATTAAACATTATTACCCCCCTCCCCTTCCCGTGCAGCCACTCAAGATTTTTTCTGGGCACTAGAAGGCTACATGAGCTTCCATATCTGGACACCCATGCTCTACAACAGGGGTGCGCAACCTGGGGGTCGTGGAAGTTCGAGGAGTTGTGGGGGAGGGTTAATTGAGGAATTATTTTTAAAAAATTAGACGCAAACATACAGGGGTATTAATAACTAATTACAATGTATTATTATATATTAATACATTAATTAATATATATTAATATAATTATTAATATGTTGTAACTAATTATTAATTTGTTGCAAATAGATGGGGGTCGCATGTGATTGACATCTAAATTTAGGGGTGCGCACCCCTGCTCTACAACAACCAATTTAGCGGTGCATGTAAATCAAGTTGCATCTATGATACACTTAGGGTATCAAACTGACTCCATATACATAGACTTTGCAAAAGTGTTTGATAAGGTGGACCATGGGTACGTGATTTATAAATTGCGATCTTTTGGAATTTGTGGAAACTTATTACAATTGCTTCAATCCTACTTGTGTAATAGAACCCAAAAGTCGCCGTTGATGGCTCTCTCTCGTCGCCATCCTGTGTTACCTATGGTTTGCCGCAAGGCTCCATTCTCGGTCTAATGTTTTTATCATTGATTTGCCTCAATGTCTCAATTGCGACTGTCTTCTTACGTAGATGACTGTAAAATGTCGAATAAGATAATCTCTAGGGGTGATTGTGTAACTTTCCAAAATGACTTGGATAGCTTTTCTAACTGGTGTCATAAATGGAACCTATTTTTCAATCTAAGTGTAGAGTCATTTCTTTCACTTTGAAGAAAAATAAAACTAAGTTTCATTATTGTATTGAGGGTGTTCCGCTTGAATGTGTTAATACAATCACTGGCCTTGGGTAACTATTGACTCCCAGTTAAATTTTAAAACTCACATTAGGTCTCTGTTCTAGGGCTTTATGCCTCCTGAGTTTTTTAAAGCGTAATTCTTTTTGCAATTTTTTTACAGAAATGATTGTAAGATCTTATTGTTCCATTGTGCGGCCTATTTTAGAATTTATCAGCGTTATTTGGAATCCCCATCATTCCACTCATATCCTTGCAATTGAGAAAGTGCAAATGCGTTTCATTAAATGGCTTTGCTTGAAAAATAATTGCCCCATTTTTAATAAGAATGATTATCCCATTTTTTGTAAGAAATTCAAGTTGGTCAAGGCGAGCAGTCGCTGATGTGATTTTCCTCCATAATGTATTGATGGGAGCTATAGACTCTCATGACCTGCTTAGCTTCATTGTTCCTGCTCGACGATCCAGACTTTCGAGATTCTTTCAGGAGAGTGGATGGTTGCAGATTTGAACCCCTGTCCCGAATGATGAGATTTGCGAACGAGGTCCTGACAAGGGCCAATAATATTGATTTATTTTTTGACCTGTTGTCTTCTCTTAAAAGCAAATTATATGCAACTGTGTCATCTTAATATGTGTACAATTTTTCTTCTGTATTTGTGAGTTTTTTATTTTTTATGTTTTTATTCATGTTTTTCATTATAACGCATGTAATTGGGGGCTTTCCTGTATGCATTTAATAAATTATTATTTTTATTATATGATCATTATAACAAAGTTTATAAAAGAAATTCCTTAAACAATACGATGTACACTTTTTGATCTTTACTGGGTTTGGTTTTTAGCATCTAGCAATGCTGCAATGATTTAAACTTGGTGAAATCTCAGTCCAGGCAAGTGTATTGGATGATTACCCAACTAGCAACCAATAGGCAGGTTCTTCACAGCTCTATCAGACCGTTCAGAAAAAAACTGGACTTTTTTAAGAAGTAAACACTAATTCATGGTTTCCTTCTTTATAATTATTTTGTTGTATGCAACCATTGTTCTGACATTTTGGCTAAAGTGCAATATAGTGACTGTGGCGCCACAAATGACTATAGCCAAATATGGAACTACCACCTACAGTAATATGTTATCATATAAATAAACACTATTTGTACATCGAAAAACTTTTCCTTTTTATTCCAATAGAACCTTCTGTTAAGATGGATTTGGGTAGGGTTGTTGAAGTTGCATCTTCACTTTATATCAATATATTACTCGTAATATTTCTAAATTTCTACGAGTTCCTTTCCCTACTATGATTACGATGATGACTTAAGCACTACGCAGTTCTCAGAGTTACCGTTTTTGATGCTACTGTCAGGGGGATGATATATTATGCTTCCTCTGAATTTTTAAAATTGCGTTTTTTGTAACAAATTTCATTGTAATGAATATATTTTGGTCATCCACTCAACTTTGTTATATTGACATTTCACTGTAGCAGTGGATATGACCAGCCAACTATAAGTATTAGACAGTTGTAAATAAGCCCTTCAAAGACAATTTATGGCAACGGTATAGTGATTGGTTACTGGCTGATGATCATCCATTGACTCACACTGAAAAATTAAAAAAACCATCAGTGTCCCAATTAGGTCAGTAGATCAAGACAGCAAGGAATGCCATATTCAATGAATCTATAGTAAAAGGGTTCAAAAAATGCTGTTTCAAATGATATTGATGGAAGCGAGGATGACGTTCTTTGGTACAAAGATTCCAGTGACCAATCTTCCAGTGGAAAAGAAGAAAGTGATGCAGAAATACTATCTGATTCAATAAATCAATTTAAATTTTTTAATTATGTCTAACAATATGTTCATTCATTTCTAAATGCTATTGGATATTTTCTTTCGTTTCTCAGGGAATAGTTAGCAATTTGTATTATTTTTCATTAGCCATTAAAATAAGTTCCTATTAGTTTTACTTGGTTATTGTGGTTATTGCTGTAGCCATTTAAATGTTTGTATGCATTTTAAAACTTTCATATACTCTATTAAAATTGCATACATTGACTACACAGACGATTACACAAAATGCGATGATAGCTTTGGATGCTCAACTGTTTGAATTTCGGTAAGTAAAAAGGCATCTGATTTGAAGGTATGAGCAATGGCATGGTCAATTGTTCAGCCCACAACAAAACAGAAACTTCGTGAGGGATAATATTTTTGTGGTTTTCCTGCCACCCAACTGTACTGCACTAATTCAGCTCTTGGATCAGGGAATAATACGCAGTTTTTGTGTAAATTTCTTAGTGATATTAATGGAAATAAATTACTAAAATTCATAAGGAATATAATTAGAAAAATATACTTTGGGGACTTGCTCGTATTTGAGAAATTATTCCAAAATTAATATTGATAAAGGCATGGCATTCACTTTGGCCTAAATTATTGAAGGTGGAAATGAGTTCACGTGGTTTAATATCTCGCAAGATAAGAAGATGGTTAGTTGAGTTCACTAAAGGCATTATCAACTCTGACATGAATGAAATTCAATCAGAAAATATTGAAGAATGGTTAGATGTTGATAAAGATGCTCCTATTGTTCAGTATTTCAGTAATGATGAAATTTTAATGGTCAACGATAAAGATAAATTTGAAAAAAAGTGATGAAGGTTACTTGAAGGATAAAGAAATAATTTCATTTGATGAATGTATTCATCTTACAAATCTTTTAATTACAGGCCTTGGACAACAAAAATTTTATTAGTGAGCAACATATTATGAACATTAACATCATTCAAAGTCTGTTAAACAGGAATGGTCAAAATATATTAAACAAGCCCGTTTGGCAGACATATTTAAACAAGATGGAAAAGTATACTCCATAATTGGAATACACAGAGATTTCAAATGCATTCTTTATGGGAAATACGTATGAAACGAAAGATTGGGCGATTCTCGAACTTTAAATTTTTTAACCTATACCTCACAGATCATATAAGAGCATGGGTGAGAAAATATGGATTTTTAATAGTTGTTTGTTCAGATAACCATATAAACAAAATATGGGATATTTTGCTCGGGATTTTCTTAAAAAATTTTATCTCCGAAACTATAACTCGTAGTTATGTTGTCTCGCAGACCTTATTGTGGTAAATGAAGCTCTCTCTCTGAATAAATTTTTAAATCTATATCTTACACATCATATAAGAGCATGGGAGAGAAAATATGGATTTTTGTTTCTTGATGGATGCCATTTAATGAGATACGAATAAAAGTTTATTAAATTATTTATGTAAAGTGGAAGTTCTAATTGATGGATCCAGTTCAAAATCATAATTGGATGATAAATTTTAATAAGGATCATCCCTGCTTAATTTAATTAAAATCCAGCAGTGTAGGAGATGAAAGTTAAAAGTCCATAAGGCGATCCGCTACTACTGTTTCGCTGGTAAAGAATGCCTAAAAATAAGTGAGAAATGTCCAGATGCATCGATGGATAATGCAGTTCCACGACCTTTGGCATAAGTTGTTGTTGATGAAATTCCACATCCTTCTACATAAGCTGATGATGATGAAATTCCACGACCTTCTATTTGACAGTCAATTTGAGACAGAAACTTGTCTCTTGCTGAAAGTCAGTTATATTACACCAGTTATAATTACAGTAATATTTTCAAGCTGCTGGTATATCATTGTCCACTCCAAGACAGAATAATGTCTTCAGCTGCTTGGTATATCACTGCCCACTCAAAAAACGAAGTCAGCGATCTCATGGAATGATCGTACGCAGGTGAATCACTGCTTCCACTCTGCTTTCCATCAGCACATGCAATGTCTTGTTTCCTGACGTCGGCATGCGGGTGAGTAGATCACGTGATGCCAGAGGGAGAGGTTTTTAGCAGAGGGGAGGGGAATAATGTCAGGCAGGCCTTTTAAAAAGGTGTTTTAGGAACTGTTTATTGGTTACTTCTTTGTTGTTCTTACATAACCAAAGGAAAGAGGAAAAGTTAGGAAGGTGAGGGGTACCTAGTGTATATAAGGTGGGCTGGTACTCACACATGGGTGACGATCCTCACCATTGTGAGGATGCTCCACCACTATATAACAAGCCGCCAAGGGGAATTACTTATTTCCCTTTTAGAAGTCTTGGCAAAAGAGCGAACCAATAATAGAAGCTCACCATAAAAGAGGATGCCTAACCCTTCTGGGATGGAATACCAACGGCATCCGAACCAAAATTGATGAGCTGCTGCCACTCCTTAAGGAGAAGGGGGTGTCAGTAGCCATGATAGGTGAAACTAAGCTGTGGCCTGACACACATTTAAGGGTCGGAGGCTGGACAGTGCTTTGGAGGTACAGGGTGGGTGCTGTCATGGGAGGTGTTGCTCTATTGGCCCACTCCACCATCAAGCACCATCAGCACCTGCTGCCAGATCTCTGAAACCTGGAGGCAGGGGCAGCAGACATTCACTGCATCGGGCAAATTAAGAGTGGTGGCCAACTATTATCAGCCGGGTACCACCCTTGAGGAGGATGATATCCAGGCTTTGTTTAAAGATGATTGAGTCCCAACTGTTGTGCTAGGTGACTTTAATGCCATGCATGTGCAGTGGAACTCCAATCGAAAAAATCGGAGGGGTGAATTCTTACAACATCTGGCACAACTCGAGGGGCTAACTATCATTGCGCTAAGAGATCCCACCTACCTCCCATTTAATGATGTCCTGGACATAGCGATCACACGCAATGTTCAGAGATCGTTAAACATCTATATGCTTAACGAGCTGTCCTTGGATCATCTCCTGCCTCCTTTTCTATGGAAATCTCCCTGTTAGGTTGCCCCTTATCAGTAGACGAGATTTCGCAAGAGCAAACTTGGATGCCTTCCACTTTGAGGTGGCAAGTTCCCTGCCAGCCTTGCCAGAAAAGCCGGTGACCAGAGAGCAATCAAATGAGATGGCAAGAGCCATCGCCAATAATATCCAAGTGGGTATGGAACAGACTATCCCGTGGATGGATACTCCAAGGCTGCACGAAGGCTTCCAGCCCCCTTGAGGGAGATAATCACGCTCTGTAATAGCACACGACGGAGATGGTAACGGCATCGAACAGCTGACCTCTGGAAGCTTCTTGACAGTCTTAACAGAGATGTCAAGAATGCCGTATGGGAGATCAAGACCGATACTTTGGAGGAGCATCTTGCCAATCTTCCAGTTAGCAACATCTGGCACGTTTGTTGTGGCCAGAAAGCCACACAATGCCGTGACCCACCAATAAAGACCCTGAAGAGATACGCTTTCACCGCAAAGGATAAGGCAATGACTGTTGCTCAACATCTCAAAGGGGGTTTCCAGCCCAATCCCTCATCTGCCACCTCGGCAGAAATGGAGGATGAGGTGGATAAGGCCATCGAGGAGTAGCTGATAAATACCAACGCGACAGAGGGATGGATGTTCCCTCCCATTGAACCGAAATATGTTGTCATGAGGCGCCTCGGCAACCATCGGGCTCCTGGGGATGATGGCATCTGTGCCATCATTATGAAGCAGCTCCCGATAGCAGTGGTAGAGTACCTTACAGTGCTCTACAATGGCTGTCAGAAGCTTGGACACTTCCCTGAGTAGTGTAAGAGGGCGATGATAATCTGTATCTCGAAGGGTAACCTTCCCCTGGGAATGGCAGAAGACTATCGCCCGATTTTACTCCTAAACATCTTTGGGAAGATGTTTGAAAGACTCCTGCTGAAGCTGCTGCTCAGTCATCTGATGAAGAATAACACCTTCCCTGCAGAGCAGTTTGGCTTTCAAAGACAGCATTTCACTGTCCTTCAGCTGGCGAGAGTCAAACTTCATAACCGAAGGTTTCAACATCAGCCATAAGACAGCCGCGGCATTTCTGGACATCAGCACGGCATTTGATCAGGTCTGGCACGTGGGTCTACTTGCTAAGATGCTCGAGGTGGGATTACCTCGACCATTTATCCACCTTACTCGCTCGTATCTGGAGGGAAGAATATTTAAGGTGCACTGGCAGGAGGAGCAATCTTTGTCCCATCTGATGCATGCAGGCATGCTGCAGGGTTTTGTCCTTGGGCCAGTGCTCTTTAACATATTTACCGATGATTTCTCTCTGAATCATGGGCGCCAAACCATTGTCGGTCTCTATGCTGACGACGCTGCAGTTTTTTCAAGATCTGCCAACCAAAGCATGGCCGCAAATTACCTCGGAAGTGCTCTGGGAAGAATCTGAGTGGTACAGCAGAAATAGAATTGGTCAAATCCTCAAAAACCATGGCAGTGATATTTCAGCCTGGCCACTCCACATGTCCGCCAGAGAACATCGCTGTCCAAGGACAGAACATCCCATGGTCCAGTGAGGCATAATATTTTGGGGTCATCCTAGACGAGCTCAATTCCAAAAGTCACCTGGCGATGACCAAACGGAAGGGAATGGCGGTGGTACGTGTGCTGGGTCCACCTCTGGGTTCGAAGGAGACGATGATCGAAACCCTGCTGAGGGTCTTCAGGGCCTGTGTCCTCCCGGTTCTTCTCTATGCATCGCCTGTGTGGTCATCATCAGCTCAAGTGAATCTAAAAGGTATCTCCACAGTTCAAAACGCGACTCTGAGGAAGTTACTCGATCTCCAGTGGTACAATCTTGTAAGAACTACAGAGATATTGTCCACTACAGGAGTTGAGCCGCTTTCTGAAGTACTGCCACGGAAAGCTAGGCCATTCTACGAATCTATGAACTGATTTGACGCATATTTAAAAATCGATGGTAGGAAACAGAATTTTCATTCTTTTAGACGTTGTTTGGTTTAAATCCCCGTACGACGATTCTAAGTAATTTCAAAATATGATTAAAAGTAATGCAGTGTAGCATCAAAAACAACGTTACGTACGATGAGCATGATCATTGTTGATGATGATCACCATTACATTTTTATGTCATCGTGTATGATCAAATACACAGGTCCATAGCTGATGACTAACATTTCGGCAACAGCAGTAACAGTAATCCATCTGTTTTTTTGTGTGAGAGCATTTACTCAATCAACATTGTTTGCTGTTCTTGAACTTGTCGAATGGCCTGAACAGTCTTCGTACAGTTGTCCTTGACTTATACACTTTTCACCATGCTATGCTAACATTCTCCTGTAAATCTCATAGGGTTTGACCCTTTCTGGCAACAAAAATCTGATGACAGCTTGTTGTTCACTAACGGTGCAATTGGAAAGCGGAGTTGACATGTTTACCTCGCAACTATATGAGACGCAATGAGAACTAGTAACTGGGAAGACTTTTTCGACTGGATAGTAAGTATGATGACCTTGAGAGCACATTCTGGCATTGTGTATTATTCTTACATGCAAATTGCCTTTACTTTTTGATTTGCCGTTGTACAAACAGAGTGGGTTCACCAACGTACCACTCATCAGGGCATTGGCTGATATTAAAGTCATGCCCTGGGATAGCTATAAGCTGCCCATCGCCTCTATGGGGCAGGTTATTTGTCACCCCCAAGAAACCAACCTGAGGTAGGTCAATAACCTACATCAGCTTCACTGCCAATGGGCAAACATAAGGCTAAACAAACCAAATGACAGGCTTATAGTCAAGCTGGAAGCCTGATATAACAGCTGAACATTGCGATTATTTAAGTGCTATTGTATAAGAGCGATAGGAAAGTGGGGGAAAAATCGCCACATGCGCTTATGTTTTTCCCTATTTGTGTGACCTTGAATTCCATCTATACCATTGCAGAAGCATTTTTTAAAATTAGGTGGGGGGCAGAGGGTTCCTTCAAAATTCTCAAATTAAGATTCTGATTAAATGATTATAGATAGAAGTTAAAATTTTTAAACCAATTATTGAATAAATTACTTTGTTGTTTAATTATATTACTAAATTTATAAAGAATTTTAAGTTTACAATTATAAATAAACCTAAATAAATGAAATGTGCTTTTTAATATTGCGTCAGCAAATGAAGCTCCTATTTTTTATCTGTTGTTTTGGTATCCATGGTAAAATTTTTGTAGCTTATAAGCAACTGACATGGTGAATAATTTGTTCTGCTGTGCTGGGCTTTTATTCAATGTTTTTTTTTACTTTTTAAACAAATATTATTGAAATAGTCCACTAATTTCTCTATAAATTACTAAATAATTTAAAACGTAGCCATTTTCTGTAATTAGAAATATTTTGCTTTCTTCTAAATTCTAAACATTCCTATTATGCAGAATCTCTTTTCTGATGGAGTCAAATTTTTTTCTAGTTTTATTCAAACATAAAATGCATACACTGTAGGATAAAATATATAATTTATGAATGGGTTGTAGATAAGATGGTGTTTCCAAATCTATTACTAATAGAATAGGATCTTGATTTTGTATCTCCCTCTGTATCTCCGTAATTTATATGGGATATATGTTTATGAGAAGCAATGCAAGATAATCTTCATTTCCATTTTAAAAATACTTAGAATCATTGCACGAATATGGTACTAGAACCAAAAAACGCCTTAATGATTGAAAATTCATTTCTACTATCGATTTTGAAATATGCATCGAATGGGATCATATATTCGTTTTTAGCGCGAAAATTTAGCGTTTTTAGGTGCGTTTCCATTCCAACATGAGCGCCTATTAGTTTCGGTCTGTCCGTCCGTATGTTCATTCTCGGCTTTTTCGAACAGATTTTCATGAAATTTGATATTAAAGACTTACAGTCAAAGACTAAGAAAATCACAAAAATGAATCACGTAAACCCATCAGGGGTACCACTTTACTGGTGACAAAAAATGAACTCCGTTATATCTCGTAAACTAATCATCATATTAAAATAGTTTTCAAATAAACTTATATAAATAGTAAGATAGAATATTTATTTTCCTATAAATTTTTATCATAGGAGTAGCCATTATCAATAAAATCGAACAAGCAAGTCGTAATTTGCTTTGATTTTAGAAAATTTCTAGCATATCTACCTAATTGTTGTCAACGAAAACAATCTTATTGGTTATTGAAGTAAATAAGATATATAATTACGAAAATACATGGAATTTCATTACATGTGAATGCATAATTCTGTAATCGAAGGGATCTACGACGAAGAAAGAACACAAACGTAAATACTTATTTGTAACGGGATGTTCTAAATAATTTTCGATTATTTGATTAGTTACAATTGATTAGAAAATAAATGGGCAAATAAAGATTTAACATTTCCCTGGTATCATTTCTGATGTATAGTTTTGTAGTATTTAGTCATTAAAATTATGGAAATGCGTTTATTAATTCAACAACTTAGTTGGAGAAAAATTTTTTAGTAGATGAAGAAACAGTCGGTTCTTGGTGTTTAATTGTTTTATAGTATACGTTCATTCAAATTATATCGTTTAGTTTCATATACTCCATCGTAAGAAATGTACCTATTTGTGATACACTATACATTTTCCTAACTTGTTACGATTAAAAATCTTCCGTTTTCAAGGGCAGTCGCATTGTTGCTCCTTGGACAAATTTAGCACATCGCTTAGAGGTCCGCCACCTCTCCACCCCCTGGTGCTTTCACAATCAGTCTCCCTACCATCCAATGTTTTAACTAGATGCATGCAACAATAAGTACAAGAATTTAATTAAAATAAATAATATATCCCTTCTCATCACATGGACAGTCTTTTGTACTAGTATTAATATTATTATTATATTATCTATACATATATAACACTAAGACAATACGTGGCACACAATAACATTGTGTTGCTAATCAACAGGTTATATAAACAGCTGAAACAGCTGTCACTGAAACATATCAGATCTTTGTATCATAATGTTAGTATTGTATTGTAAAATCTGTATTAAAGATTATTATTATTAAGTAGATATTACTTTAATTAATTTGCGTACAATCTTATATGGTAGATTATATATCATTAAGAGCTGTAATCCCGTAAAAAATTAAGGAACTTAAATGATTAAGCGTTTTCATCTACTTAATAACCCGAATCCCTCTTGGTTGATCAGAGACATTTTTGTTCAATGAGAATTTATAGCACATAAATAAATTATATGATTTAGCATTTCAAGAGAGAATTTTTTTGCCATTGTAAAGTACATAATGAATAAGCGGCATTGAACGCTATCATTACTTTTCTTCTACAAAACAAATTATCAACAACTACATCAATTTAAATGACCACACTATACTTACCATTTCGGCAGAGGTACATCACAATGCATCACATTTAGCCAAATCTTACGTGTTAAATTATTAATAACAGTAAATATTTATTTTTAGATGCATATCACTCGATATAGACACAACAACCAAGTAGAACTATGTCAATTTAAATAAAAACAAAATACTCTAAAAAATGTGCTGTAAATAATTAATCCTTAAATGTGCAATGGAGCAGATATGCAACATACAAGAAATCCTGCCATATAATAACTGTCGCAGCTTCTTTGTCATTTTCTCACACTGTAACTGATTCCACGTACCCCCTCCCCTTATAATCAGCGCCCTATACTACAATTAGATTTCCAATTTTGTGAGATAAGTAAACAAAACCGTACGTTGCTTCGCATTCTTAGAACGTGGAGTTTTTGCTGTGGTTCATTTGATGATTTAGGCGGTTGTTTTCAGTTATTTCAATATCTCGAGCAACATGATAAACAGCTTCTGTATATGACATTGAAATACAATATAAAGTTAAAACCATTTAGCTAATGTTTATATGCAACTATATTAATTAATTTAATATTTAAATTGTTTGCTCAGAATAAAAGTAATGGCTTCAAGAGCATCACGTTACGCTGATTATAATGCGAGAAGAAGAGCGGAATGAGCAGATCAGTCTGTTGAAGAAGCAAATCAAAGAAGAATGAAGAAGGGAGGGAGAGAGAGGAAGGGAGAGATTGATTGATTTGGTCTTTATTTGGGGCGAGATTGAGACTAGGAAGTCCTATCTTCCACCTAACCCCTCGTTGTGATACATATAGTAATACATAAAACATTAACAATGTAAATACAGGTAACAATAAAAATACAATTATTTGAAAAGAAAAGATGATTTTGTGGGATAAAATATGACCTTCTGAGTAATGGAATGCATGTAAAAAACCCACTGCAGGAAAACACCCATACAAGAAGGGGGGTGTGAAAAACCTGCAAAACCTACTGAGATTCACTAAAGACATCACATAATGTTAAAATCATAAAGAGATATAAAAAAATAATAAATTGGCACAACACGAATAGATCATTGATAAAATAAACATATAAAAATATCAAAATGTATAGATATTAACATTGGTGTGTCTGAATAAAATGAAGAGAAGAAAAAAATACAAATAAATCAGTAAAATACAAATATTTACAATAAATATTGTTTTGACAAAATCAAGATATTTAAAAAAATTAAATAAATAATAAATAAATAAATCAATTGAAGCATTAAGTGCGTTTAACTGTTCCTTTGCAAGGATAAGAGAGATTTATAACAGTGTCGCTTGAATGAGGAGAGCGAGTGCGAATTTTTTATTGTTTGGGGAAGGTCGTTCCATAGTCTGCAAGCAGTTACAATGAAGGAATTGTTGAAAATTACCGTTCTGTGTTGAGGAATAAGGAGTTTATGGCTCCCTCTGGTATTACGGTTATGTACAGAGTCTATACTTCTAAATTCAGTGGCAAGATAATGCGGATTGTTGAGATTTAGTAATTGGTATGGCAAGGAAAGCAAATGTAGGCGTCTGCGAGACTCCAAGTTTAGCCAGTTTAGTTTGATGAGTGACTCAGAGATGTGGTCTGATTTCTTCAGATTAAATATATATCTGATGCTCGCGTTATGTGTTCTATGAATTTTTAATGAAAGCTCTTGATATAAATCTTGGTACGCTATATCAACATAGTCGAAATGCGGAATAACTAATGAAGTTACCAGATGCTTTTTTAGAGAAACCGGAGTACTGCTACTTAACTTCTTGAGTGAGTGAAGAGATGAGAGAGAGGAAGGGAGAGAGGGATGGCAAGATCATTTGACTCTCTAACTATTGTATCAGCAAATCAAGAGATCCAAAATTGTGTATAAAGAAATTTATGATACTGAGCAATAAAGTACTAGCATGCAGATGCTCTGCGTGGGCAAAGCTAGTTATTATTATTATTTCATGTACATTTTAGATGTCAAGTGCACAGATACTTTTTAAATAGGTACCCTGTATTATTGAATAATTTTGAATTGTTTTCAGTTTTTATTAAACAAAGATGCTAACATTTGTAGATTGTGTGATATTACAGAACACATTTTCCTCTTTGAAATGGGACAATGTAACCAAATAAATTACAGTAGGCTCTCTCTTAATCAGTGCTTGCCTAACAAATTCTCTGGCTTAATCGCCCTATATACTTGAAAAGAACTTCATCTGAAATAAATGTAGTGAAAATATTAATTCTGCATTACATAGCTTTTTATTGTTGTATTGGATCAATTCCACATAGCCATGCCAATTATCATGCATTCTCTACTTTTACTGTTTGCTTACTTCTTACACTTTTGCTTTTAATAGAAAGACTTGATAAAGGTGAACCATTGAAAATGTCCTGTGATTTAGGGGTAGGAGAGAGTGCAGTAAAAGACTGGAGAAAAAATCATAAATACCTAAAAATTTTCTATACGCAAATTGAAGTTCTCCATCCACTTTGAAGAGGTCCAAGTTTGAACTTTTAGATTATGTATTATGGCTTTGGTTTCATCAAGAAAGGCGAAGAGGAAATTCAATTAGTGGCTCTATTCTCAAAGAAAAACATTGATGTGTAGAAATAATGACTACTTCAACTGAAGGATGGGAGAGTTGCTGGAAAAACCCCATGGAATTATCAGTGAAACACCTGTGGAGAAAACATATCAACTGGCCCTGTAGGTGCAGCATATTTTACAGAGAAACTTAAATCGATCATTGAGAGAGATGTTTTAGTGACAGAGCAGCTGTACAGTGTTGATGAAACTGGCTTAAACATCAAAATGCTTCCTGCAAAAAAACTTGCACTGAGAGAGAGAGCATCAGCAACTGGCTGCAAAAAACAGAGCGGATAACAGTGAGTACCTGTGGCAATGCAATAGGAATGCATAAGCTTCCACCGTATATAATTGGTAAATCCATGAGAGCGAAATCTTCAAAAATATAATTTCTTCATCTTTGCTAGTCCAACAACAAAATCCAAAAATATTCTAGAAAGAGCACTCTTTGTATTGAGTAATGTCCCATCAAATCCGAGTGGGGAGGAAATGAATATTATGATAATTATGATAAAACATATGCCATAATGGCAGCAGAAGAAATTACTTTTTTTACTGCTCAAATTAAAATTGAGTTATTAAATTAACTTACAAATATCATTACATTTCTTGATTATGGTTATGTAGTGTATCTGAAATTGATATATTATTGTTTTGTTTCTAATTATGAATTTTCACACTATGAATGTCATTATTTATTTTTTCTCTAAATGTTATTCCCGAATTAACTGGCCTACCTCAGGCTCCCGTTTACGTCGGTTAAGTTGGAGTCCACATGAAAATAATATTAGAATGACGCATAATTTATAGGAAGTTGCTTATAAATACTGGTTGTAAATCGAGTTATATTTATGTCAACAAAGAAATGATAATCATTGAGAATCTAAGTGAAATTTATTTAAATATTTTTTGTTTAGCATATTTTGCACTTTTTATGGAAATGAAAATTATGGATCTACAGTATATAGTCAAACATAAGAAGTAATTAACAGTCGTATTATATAAGGCCTAATTACAAGGCTGGGGGATCTCGGCTATTACCTTATAGAAAGAAAATTGATAGGATGATTTTTTACAACTAAGATTTTGAAAAAATGCCGATCCAAAGAACCTGTTCCACCGGCAAAATTTAAAAACTAGTGAGGAGACATCCCATGTGGTGTCACCTAACGTCATCGTTTGTACTATCGTCCTATGGAGAGAAGGAATCGCACTCGCTGCCACGACGGCACCTGTTCGTCGACAGGGGAAACTAGCCGCGTTTTCGGCGCGCGCGTCTTTCGCGAAGCGTACGGATGAAGGATGCGCGGTTTACTATGCGGCGGCGTCAAAGGAGGATGGCGCCCCATCCAGAGTAGGGGAAGGGGTGGCGTCCTTTCTCCGCCGGAGTAGGGGACGGCGCCTCTAGTGGATCGATAGCGTCGGCCGCGAGGGGGTGAGGGAGCCACCGTCGTGGCGGGAAGGGTCGAGGAGCTTATGGGGATACGGAGGGTGGGAGGAGTTTTTTCGACGGCCCGGGCGTGGACCTAACCAGACGTTCTCCCCTCCATGGCGACGAGCAGTCTTCTTCTCGGAGCGCCTTGGCATCTCCTCCCGCGATCCATCGCTTTCGGAACCAAATACAAAACATGAATGTCGCTAGTTGCAGCAACAACGTAAAACATGTCCTGGAATCTCCCTGGGGAGAATGTCCGTGCGGATGGATTCTGGCGGTCCAAAAAGGAGATGATCGAGTAACTGTGGATATTTCATCTTCCCATTAATTCTCTTCCTTCGCACCTTTCTCGCTTCTTTCCCTTTTCCGACCTATCGGGTAAGCTCCCCTATAAAAACGGTGTCATTTATGCTAGATACTAATGGGGACAGTATGGGAGAGTTCTTTTGCTTATCGATCATTAGCCCGCCGAAAATATTAACGGGAGCGGGTGGAACAGAAAGATTGAGAGGGAGGATGGGAGAAAAGAGGTGTGAGAGTAGTGGGGTGGAGAGACAGAGAAGGAATAGTAAAGCGGCAGGCAGACGTAACAATCGTTAGTGTTTCCGCACGATTTTTTTCCCGCTTCAAAATTTTTTTTCACTCTACCTCAATGCCCGATCTCTTCTCGTTTGTATTTGAATCGCATCGGGAGAGTGTTTTATATCCCATTCTCACTCACTACATCTCCCGGCAAACCCCCCGTCTCTCTCCCTCTCTTTTCATTTACCGATTTCATTTCTCCCGTCCTTCCGCCGTGGGCGCCACCGTCGCAGCTGCCGGCGACGCCACCTTCGCCACGAAGGGGAACTCTCCATCCCCCTCTCCCCGAGCCCATCCTCTCATTCTCTCCGTCCTCTCCCTCTTCGCCACGCCCCCTCCCACGCCCTCTTCCCCTCCCTATCTACTCCGCTCCGCCGGGGAGTGAGAAGAGGAGAGAAAGAGAGGCACGCCGTGTGCCACTGCTGCAGCATCCGAAGGTGCCACCCGTCCGCGCGCCCGGCTTCTCGTCCCGCGCACCACCGTACCGCGGTGCTTCCCTCGACTTCGGCGCAGCACCACCCGCTCTCTCTCCTCACGCGTGCTCTCTCTCCCTCCCTTTCGGATCCGCCGGCGTGCCCACGCCGATTCGTAGTACGAGACGTCACGAGGGGCCGTACTTCCCCCTTTCCCCCTCCCCTCCGCCGCCGCCCTCCCTCTCCCCTCCCCGCCTCTCCTTTCCGACCCCTCCCGCCCTCGAACCGAGACCCTTATGCCGGGCGGATCCTCGCATTCGCTCGCCACGGAACTGGCCACGATCGCAGTGCGGAGTACCGGAACGCCGCGTACTTGGTAGCGTAGAAACCCTCTGAGAGAGAGAGAGGGAGGGAGTGACGAGATGTCCGTCTTACCCGCTCGCTTATACCCCGGGGAAGAAGATATAAGGATCAAGGACGTAGGGCGGAGGTCTCGTACCCTCGAGGCTTGAGCGGCGATCTCATCAATTAGACCGCGTTAGACAGCCTCGGGAGGATAATTGGTCTGAAAAGCGGCCCTGTTCCCGGAAGAAGGGCTGATCTTGCAGAACGGCACCTCCGCCACCCTCTTTCCCTCCGAAAGGAGAAGGTCCAACGCCGGACTCACCCCCTGCCGCGCATCGCGACCTCTTGGACGCCTTCCCTGCACCCTCCCAAGAGAGAGAGAGATATAGGCGGGAAGGCCGCCTTCCGGAACGTCCCGCCGTGCACCACACCGCCTCCCTCCGGACTTAGGCGCTCCCGAGAAGCGCTTCTTCGGTGACTACCTCGGAGGAGTGAGTTGGAGGATGTTGGCGGTGCAGTGACGGTGGTGTGGATCGAGACGGAAGTGGTGACCCGAGAAGGGAGGTGCGCGGTGCCCACCGCCATGCGCCGCGTCAGGATGGTGCTGCTCTCGCGGTGGCTGGCGCTCGCGGCGCTGGTGCTGTCGGCATTCGTCCCGTACACCCTGGAACAGGACGAGGACATACCTCACAACGAGTAAGGAAACCCTTTTTGGCTTCGTTGTTATCCTCATTCGACTATTCCCTTGAGGAGGTCGTCGTTCTAGGTGGTTATGCGTTGGGGATTGCGTCATACTATTCTCCATTTTTAAAACATGAACCCATTTGACGACCTCTGGTTAAAAAATTTGCTATTGCGTCTTCTTTCTCCCCCTCTCTCTCTTGCTTACGGCGGGACCTGATGTTATCCGCGTTTATGAAATTGGCTCGGATGCAGTTGGTCGATATCGCGCAATTCGCCCCCGAAAGAGAGAGAGAGAAAACCCCCTTTTTGAACATATTCCCGCTTTTGGGTATTGGATCCGGCGCAATTCAAGGGGTGATGGAGTGTCCCTCCGAAATCCCGTCGAGGTTCCGTGGTTGAATTTGGACGAGAAAATCGTTCGGCGCAAAATATACCAATAGAATGTATTCATACATCTTGAGAGATGTGCTTTAATGTTATTCATTCCGTATCCATCATTTTTTTAAACCCTCCGTTCTTTCAGAAAATTGGGTTTAAATATTTTCCAATCAAAGATAAACTACTATAAAAGAACATGACTTAAAATTTATAGAAAATGCCCACTCGATGCATTGCGCCATTGACGGATGGTGTAATGTGTATGTTACTTTACTCGCTGGATTATATTCTCTCTGTCTCCATCGTTTGCTTATTTGTATTAGACTTGAAAAGATTGATTAATAAGCAGACTCATTACTTCTGAAATGATGATAATTTATTGTTGTCACGTGCACTCAGAAACTCAGGAAGAATCACTGGAACTGGTTACGTCATATGTGGTTTCCATTGCGAAAGAAATTGCGCCGTAACAGTTCATAATCACTGGACGATGAGTATAACTCGAATTCATACTGGTAAACAGTTGTGGTAATACGCGAAATAGTATTGTTCACTTCTTTGCAATGAATAATGTATATTATATTTATTTATTTATTAGTGGCATGAACATTACCTCGCTAATGGTGGAATTATGACTTGTTTCGGAAACCTCATTAAAATCAATTTTCCATTTCATCTGATTGTTACTCTTATTGATAGCATTAGAATTATTTTTTAAATCTTTTTAATTTAATAATGCATGATTAATTGCAATGGAATGCAGTTGTTGTTCAGTCCTTTATCTCGAATTATTTCAGTACAAAAATTCAGGTCGAATATTGAATTCTATTGCCAATTTCCAATTTAGTATGAATTTTTCCTCAACAACGATTTCCCGCGATAATATACCGTTTAGGTAATTCAGTTATTCAGCTGAAAGCAACCTTTAGTAGTTTCATTTCGATTACTGGACTAGAGTGAATTCGAGAAAGTTTTATAACTTTTAGTCCTTAAATTCATGGTTTTACTAGTAACTGACAACACTTCAAATAATGAAAATCTCTTTTCCGCCGAAAAAGAAGCACACTAATCTCTTCCGATTGAAAAGTGAAATACAATTAAAAGTGAAGGAAAAATTTAATCTCTTCGTGCAAATTATATTAGGTAATTGAGTGACTCCTTAAAAACTGAATGCTGTTTTTATTTTTTCAACTGCGTGCAATTTGATATTACACTAATTTATTCAGTTTATATCCTCGTGTTAATTCCTTCCGTTTATGTAACTTTGAATTGATTATTTCTATTCAGTCTCATGCTACGCCGGAATTTCATTCTGCTGGAATGTTCCGTCATTTGATGCGTGGATTTAAAGGCCTCTATCATGTTCCATTACCCGTGGTTAAATACTCTTCCGCACGTGTACCTTTTTTGTGCATTTTTAACATGAATGTAAGACGCAATTCAACTACGATCGGGGGCGAAGGTGACTTGATAACAGAAGCAACGTCCTACCCTTCCCTCCACACCCTCCAAATCCTTTTCCTCGGCTCCTTCTCTTTCCCCCTCGCCACACTCAAAGTATTTCCCTCAACAACATCACTCCTCCACGCCCTCTCTTCCCCCTCCTCGTCTCCCCCTCTCGCGCCACCCTCCTAAAAAACCCCTTCGCATCCAACCGCTCATTTCCTCACCCCCTACCCCCCACGCCCTCTCGCTATTCCTCACCCTCGCTTCCACGCCTCTTACCCAGCATCCTCGATTCTCCTCAGTCGTAACTTCCACTCTGCCACGCTCCCAAAGGTGCTCCTTATTGTGATTTCTATGGATCGGTTTTTATGGCTCACCTTTTTTTATTCATAATAATACGAAGTAACAGGGTTGTCAAATTAAAGCTCTCGGTGTATGTCATTGGATGTCGTTGGAGGATTACTGAATCCCTCGTGATTTATATATATATATATATATATCTTTATCTATATATATATACATATACATACATGCATATATATATGTATATTACAATTCACGTGATTTCATTTCAATATTTAAACATTAATAGAAAGTATAGCAAAAGAATGTTTTTTGGGGACGCGAAGATGGAGGCGGGTAAAAGAATCTTTCCCTCCGAATAAAGCGATCGATTTTGACTGTTTACTATGCGGAAGCTTGGCCATATTAGCCTTGTTGACACAAAAAAGGAGAAATAACGCGATTACATGAGATTAAGCACGGAAAAGTAAGATCCTCTTCTACATACAGATGGCGAACTCGATTAGGTTTCGTTTTGTGTGGGCGTAGGAGTTCGTGTGTATCGTCATATTTTTTGCATTTGTGGGTGTGGAACGCTGGGCCAAATATTGGCGTCGTTAGGCGTACGCTGCCCCCTCTAGTTTTATGGGAGAATCATGGAGAGACGGGACACGGACGTGTCGTGCGAGTCCTTTTCCCATCATCGCTTTTTTACATTTTTCTCCTTTCCATACCTCTTTTCTCCTTTTTCTACATTTTCTTCACTTTTTACCTCATATCCTGTCTCTCTCTGCTTTCCTACCCATAGTTCCCTCTCCTCCCCCTCTCCCTCCCTTATTCCATTTCCTGCAAATGGAAATGGGTCAGCGCCCTTCCGTCCACGCACCCCCATCCCCTTTCCGACCACCGCGCCATCTACGTATGTTCTCTCCCCCGCTCGTCAACTGTCTCTTCTGCCAGATTCGTCGCTACGCTGCCTTATCCGTAACAGCTTTTGGGAAAGCCAACCTCTCTCTCTCTCGACCGATTAGGTAGCTTTCTCGTGTAACGGCGACTGCGTCATTTTATTTTGTATGCTTTTGTCGTAAATTGGCTCGTCTTTTAATGGTGACTCTAACCATTTGAAAGAGTTGATCTTCGAAAGGGAAATTGCTCTATTGGGTGTTATTTGGTGGAAATGTGTCTTGTGAATCACGATGAATATTCTTATTTATTAGTTTTGCAAAGATTAAGTAGGAATCTTATCCATTTGCATTATATTGAAACTTTTAGGGATCAGGGGTCTCTAACTCGCATTGCTTGGGGGCCAAATAGATAATTTCTAAATGGATGGCGGGCCGCATTCGATAATATCAATATTTATGGCGGACTGCGTGCCGTAATGATGAATCTAAGCATTTTGTTGACACTAAAAGCCTAACGGCCGAAAATGGTATCTTATTTGATTAAGAAGGAACTCTCATTAAATTCCTAATTATTAAGCATTTTATATTTTTTTGTATCCCTTTGTTACTTAATTATTGTATCGTACACACATTCTCTTCCAATCACTTGCAGTAGAGTGAAAGTATTGAGAGAGCCGCACATTTGAGCTTGCGAGCAGCATGCGGCCCGTGGGCCATGTGGTCGATACCTTATATGTTACATTATTATAATTGAGAAAAGCTTAAAAGGAAGGACTTGAATAACGTGGATGCTACTGATTTTTTTGTGAACAAAAAAAATTCTCTTACTTTCTTTAGGCGCATGTTGACGTAATGTTACAAGTATCTCATAAGAAATGCAAGATGTAGGAATCAGTGAACCTAGAAAATTAATTTAAATATTAGTTAATGCAAATTCAAAAATATATTTCTATTCATTATTTTTAATTCTTGAAATTTACTTAGCGTTTTGGGTCCTTGAACTGAGAAAAAATTGTTATTCGTAATGAAATTCAATAAAGTAATTTGTTTAATGTGAAATGGGACTATTGTGCCCATAGAAGGTAAAAGAAAATTATACATCTACGAGCGTAAATGCCCTTAAAAATAATGAGATAATAGGTTTTATATCTTTATCTAATTTTACCTGTTTTTCAAAAAGAAATACATAAGTTGTAAAATTAAATTTAAAATAATTTAAATAATCATATTTTACAAATTGTTAATGCAGAATATCTCTCCCTCCCTCCCTCCCTCTATTCTACACTCTTTACCTCCCTCTATTCCTCACTCTACTTCCCTCTTTCTCTATTCCTCATGCTGCTTCTCTCTTTCTCTATTCCTCACTCTACTTCTCTCCTTCCCTCTATTCCTCATGCTCCTTCCCTCTTTCTCTATTCCTCATGATGCTTTCCTCTTTCTCTCTTCCTCATGATGCTTCCCTCTTTCTCTATTCCTCATGCTGCTTCCCTCCCTCACTCTATTCCTCACTCTGCTTCCCTCCCTCACTCTATTCTTCACTCTGTTTCCCTCCCTCACTCTATTCCTCAATCTGCTTCCCTCCCTCACTCTATTCTTCACTCTGTTTCCCTCCCTCCCTCTATTCCTCACTCTGCTTACCTCCCTCCCTATATTCCTCACTCTGCTTTCCTCCCTCCCTCTATTCCTCACTCTGCTTTCTTCTTTCCCTGTTCCTCACTCTGCTTCCCTCCATCCCTCCCTCCATCCCTCTATTCCTCACTCTGTTCGCTCTTTCTCTATTCCTCACTCTACTTCCTTCTTTCTTTATTCCTCACTCTACTTTTCTCATTCTCTTTTCCTCAATCTACTTCCCTCCCTCCCTCTATTTTTCACTCTGCTTCTGTCTTTCTCTATTCCTCACTCTGCTTCCCTCCCTTCCTCTATTCATAACTCTGCTTCCCTCTCTATTCCTCACTTTGCTTCACTCTTTCTCTATTACTCTCTCTGTTTCCCTCTTTCTCTATCACTCACTCTACTTCCCTCTTTCTCTATTCCTCACCCTGCTTCCCTTTTTCTCTATCCCTCACTCTGCTTCCCTCTTTCTCTTTTCCTCACTCTGCTTCTCTCCCTCCCTCTATTCCGCACTCTCCTTCTCTCCCTCCTTCTATTTCTCACTCTCCTTCCCTCTTTCTTTATTCCTCACGCTGCTTCCCTCTCTCCCTCTATTCCTCACTCTGCTTTTCTCTTTCTCTATTCTTCACTCCGCTTCCCTCTTTCTCTATTCTTCACTCTGCTTCCCACTTTCTCTATTCCTCAGTCTGCTTCCCTCCTCTCTATTCCTCCCTTTATTCTTCGCGCTTTCGATCTCTCTCCCCCTCCCATCCTCTCTCGCCCTCCACTTTCTCTCTCGCCTGTCACTCCCTCTCTACCTTAGTCCTTCCGTTCCTTACTCGCATTTTCCCTCCCTCTCTCTTACCATTCCTCTCTACCACCCTGTCAATACTTCAACAACGGAGCAATTCCGATTTCTCTATTAGTTAATTAAATAGAAGGTACTTAAATTGAAGTTTAATGTTGTCTTGTTTCAAATATAATTTACCAATTTCGACTCTCTATATACAAATTTAGAGAAAACTCTTTTGACAAGAAATTCACGACATTTGTCTCTTTTCATTTAGTCCAATTCAATTTACGCCATCTTGCGTAAGATTTTTACCTCATAGCATAAAATATTGTGTTAAAAACAAGTTTTCTGATCGATTCGTCTCCTACTTGAAAATTGGTAGTTGGAAAATGAATTTTCATTTTTTTGGCATACTTTTCTTTTCGGTTCGAATTTATATGATGATACTAAATAATTTAAAATGCAAATCAAAAATACAGTGCACCCTGTCCTGTGTTATTTAAATATTGAAAATAAACTTCTGTAATCGATCTCAATTCCTTAATTATGAATTGTAACATGTTTAAAACCTGCAAGGAAATGCATTGAGCATTTGGCGAGAGATTCATCGTAGTCGAACGCATCGTTCTCTATTTGAATTAATTTATAAAATCTTACACCCACAATGGCAGAATGAGATTGGCTTTAATTGTTAAAGAAGAATCTCGAAAAAGGAACACGAATTCATTTGAAACTTAATAAAAACTGATTCCGATACTTTTTAATTTGTTAAGTCTTTTTCGTTACAAGTTTTGTTTTAAAACCGTTTTCGAATCCCAACTAAATTTTATTTGAAGGAAAGTTAAAACTCCCGCCAAAAACAAGTGGTATTAGCCCGATGCATTTCGCCCACTAAGTGGGCATTTTCAAGGGCGATGTTCCTTCGACAGTGACCAAATTCGACTGTGCCGGAGTGGAGAGACCAAGGGTGGAGAAAGAACGAAAGGCAAAAGAAAGACGAAAAACACGGGTGGAGTAAGAACAAAAGAAAGACGAAAACAGAGGCGACAGAAGTGTCGCTAATCACATTTTTGAAACCGGCCACAGCATTCAATTAAAGGACTTACAACTGGTAATCTCATCTAATAGTTCTTTAAATTCCTTAGAAAACCTTCACATTTACAAAAATCGAGATACATTGATGAACAGTGACACTGACTTCAACAAGACACTTTACAGACTTATTGACCAGAGATAATACACACGCGCCTCTGTTTTCGTTTTTCTTTTGTTCTTACTCCACCCGTGTTTTTCGTCTTTCTTTTGCCTTTCGTTCTTTCTCCACCCTTGGTCTCTCCACTCCGGCACAGTCGACTTTGGTCACTGTCGAAGGAACATCGCCCTTGAAAATGCCCACTTAGTGGGCGAAATGCATCGGGCTAATACCACTTGTTTTTGGCTGGAGTTTTAACTTTCCTTCAGTTTACGCCAAAAGTTTTTTGAACCATCTTTGAGTAAATTTAATTTGATCAAAATTTTCTTAATCATCTGTTTTAAATGTTAATTCTAAATGTAATTATATTTCATTATTACCTTAAAACTAAGATATTTTAATGATTTTATTTGTGGTATCTGCTAATGACATGAGTAAATAAATTTCTGTAGGCCTCATTGAACTATTGAAATGTGCTGACATGAGATTAGTACTCTTTCATTGTTGATATTACCTAGAATATTTTCATACATTTTTCTTGCAATGATCCGGTATATCTTAATTCAGCGTAGGTATATCTATCTCGCTTAAAAAGTTTACTTGATTAACTTTTGACCCTGCGTTTTGTCGCCGTTCCGTTAGATTTTAAATGATAAAGTTTTTGCAGTTTAATGTCGGTAACCTTTTTTATATAAAAATATTTCCGACGTGATTTATATTTGAAAAATCGTTTCTTTGAGAGGTTACTTCAACATGCTGTACTACCATATCCCGCCCCATTTCTTGGCATGTATCGTTCAAAAGGACTCTCCCTAAAAAAGAATAAATCACTTCGCGCTTCAATTATCTGACCTCGAAGAAGCGAAAGGAGTATATCTCCATCGGCAACTCCGACTCCTTCTGCCAAACCGAAAAGCCAATCAACTCGACTCTGACGGAGACATAACAAACCTCGACGGTCACTTAATGGCCAGTGTTCTCTCGCTCATTCTCTCCCAACCACTCCCTCTCCCGCTTTCTGTCTCTGCATGGCTGCAAAAGGAGTCCATTTTTGTTCCCTTGCCATTCCTAATACAAGAAACCCTTTTCTTAAACCTCGCTGCCATTTTATCTTCCTCTAATTCTCCTGCCTTTCCGCGTACTCCTCCTCAATCTCACCGTCTCTCATATGCGCGTATTTTTAATCCCATATTGTATGTTCAGGTTTTCTGAAGGTCCGCTAGAGCATTTCTCGCGCAAAAATTCTCGTCTTTCATTTTCCATCTCTCTATCACTCACTATGATCCCCCTATCTTCCTCTTCCCACTCCTATTTTTTCTTAATCCCTCACTGCTTTGTTCTCTTTCTCTCTCTTTTATTCTCTTCTCCCTCATAAAACCTTTACCAAATAAAGGCCTCTATCAATCTCGCCCCTCTTCCTCTCCTCCCCACCTTATTTCCGCCCTCTTTCATCCCTTCAACCCCACCTCTGCCACCCGCCATCCTTTGTGCGACTCAAATGCCTTTTATATGTCAACCTGATTCCGCCTTTCACTCCGGGAAACACTATTCCCTTCGGTTTCCACGACTACCAAGTGCATTTAGGGGGATTCCTTTTGTTCCCCTTGTTTTGCTTCGGCTCTTTTTCCCTCGGACTACGTCAGTGGTTTTCGTAAGCAAACGGACATGGCGAGGCGTCACGATATTATTCGCTCGATCGTTGCTAACAGGAGTACTGCATTTGCTTTCATAATTATATCAACTCCGATCTCATTTTACTACGCATCTGAATGTCTCTTCACCCTCTATCTGCAGGATATCTCTCTCTCTCTCTCTCTCCTGAGTGACCGATACATGTTACAAGTCACGCGGTCCAAGTCGTCCAGACAGTCGTAGTGCGAGTGGGCTTGTCCTGTCATCGGTATGTCAAACGCAGAAGTGTCTGGCGTAGTTGGCTAGCGCAAAAACACCGCCTCTGCTCCCCGCGTAAGGCCGAATGTGTCTATCTGCAGACGACTCCGTTGTTGTTGTTTATATCGATGGGGCAGTTTCAAGGTTTTTCGGGAATAATTTACCTCGTTACACCGAATACACCCGTCGTCAGTGAATAGGAGATCTAAAGAGCATTAATAATTACGCTGCGAGCTATTGTCGTCAATTCGTTAACTATTTTCGTAAAATTCTTATGATTACAAAGAATCTTCAGACCTGAAGATGCTTTGAAAGGAATGTAACCTGGGTCGTTCTGTGTTAAGCTGAAACGCCATTTATTTGAAGTTATTGCGGAGGAAGTCAGCATAACAGCTTGGAAATATTTTTTAATAGTAAAATTTTCTGTGCTAACTATTTTACCCTGACTAATATTTCTTCGTGGTACTGAGTTATTCTGGTCTCCTGCCTCTGATTCGCCTATTTCCTTTTTATCAAAGCAAATAGACATGGCGCTTTTTACACGAGAAAGATTCTTTACGGAGAGATCGCTGAAATTTTAGCCGAATACGCAAGAAATCAACGCGTGAATAAAAGTCTTCGAAGAGATCGTAGCGTGTATATCAATAGCACCAATTTCTTAACGACATTGTCTGCAGACTCGGTCGCACAACATATCCTTACGTGTAGGTGTGTGTCCCCCTTTACTCTTTCCTCATCCCGTCTCTCTTTTTCTCTCTCTTTTCGTATCCCTCCTCCTTCGCCCTCTCAATCTAAATATCGATCTTTATGGAAGAGTGTAGGCTAGTAAAGTGGAGGGTTGAAGAATGGGTGGGAAAGGTCGGAAGGGTTGTGGTGGAAAAAGAGAGAAGTGTGGAGCAGAGTCGGAGATGGGAAGCGGCTTTGGTACGGGGAGATTTGTAACAGGGCAGGGAGGGAGGGAGGGAAGAGAGGAGGTGGCGAGGGAGACGAAGGAGCGGCTGAGGTGGCTTTGTTTGCTTTAAAGCCGAATTTCTCCTAATTGACGGCAGGCATTCGCTCTATGGCACAGCGTGAAGTGTTTTATTCCTTCTCCCGCCGCGATTAACTCAAGCGGTTGAGCTATGGTTTGCGCGCCAAGGACGATCAAGCGTTTCTCTACGTGATAAAGAGGAATATAAATTCGATGTCATAAAAATGCTGTTTTTCATCGAAAAGGATAAATTGAGGGATTCGTGATGCGAATATTTACATTGTTATGTAGAGTAAATTAAGTATAGCTGAGCAGTCTCTCAGAATTTGTTTGGCACTTGCAAAATACGACTGATGAATTGCTATAGTTAATATCGGTTCATTCCTAGTTAAAAAGCAATACTTTTTCTTCCTTGGGGATAATTGCATCGTACTTTACTGTAAAGGTGTTAGATGTTATTTTAGCTATTCGAAACGCATCCGTTTTCATTTTAATAAAATTACAGCTGACCAATAGAAAGGACGAATTGTATAGGTACAAAGGCTGAGGATTTTGGAATGAAATAATCTTCATATCATCCTCAAAATAATCCTATCTTGTTATACGTTTTAATAACTTTCACTTCACTCAATATCTATTCCTTCGATTTATGCTATTATCATTGATTGCTACTTCAACATATACTATCTTTGTTGCATCAATAACTCTTGAAATTTATACTACTTCGGTAACCTTATAGTATCTGCATTTCTCGGTATATCAATTAACACACACTAACTTAATTGCATTAGCTGACCTTGAAACGTATGCTAATGTCATTATTAGCCCCTTCAGCGTATACAACACCCGGTACAAGCCCCCGAAACTTATACTGCCCACAGTGCATTGTTGTCTCCTCGACATATTCCACCCTAATTACATTATTAGTTCCGTAAAATATACTTCCTTCATTGTATCAGCAACCCCCAAAATACATACAACCCTCATAGTACAGGCATACCTTGCTTTGCGCGACCACATTTTAAGCGGATTCGTTATAGCGCGAAGCAGGGCCTCGCCTACCAGGTGTTCAAAAAAAACAAAGGAGGCCAACTATTGAGGCGGCGTAACCATAAATGTATAAGAAATTCCATTTTTTACGGGCTTGTGGATGTTAGTAAGTAGTCTATGGATCCCCACTTGGGGTCAGGATGTGGTACTATAAAAGAAATCCTGAGGATGGCACACCGTTTTTTTCTCTCGATCGATTGAGAATTACCGACGAAGATAAGTTAATGAAAAAATCTCTGGCGTTGATGGATGGAAGCTGACGAGAAGCTGATTTTTCAGGTAAACGGGCGTGTTTTTATTAATATTACACTTAAGTTCTATAACAAATACAGCCCGAAATGCATATAACTTCTGCTGTGATACCCTTGGCCCTCCAATGACGAAGATTCGCTATAACGCGGTTTGTTTTAATACAAAATAATTCAGATAACTTGGTTTAAGATTCGTATTAACGCGGTTTGGTCGTGGGATGTGGGAATCCATATAGCTGAATGAAAAAGAGACGACCTGGAGGGCTCGAATATTTTGTTTATAAGCTAAGAAATATTCTCTATTTTCTCTCATTTCTCTAATCTTTATTCACGGGAAACGTCTGTGTAGCAGAACAGCTCACCACCATCTGCTGTTTAAGGACCCTGAAGAAACTGTCGCTTTCAGCCTTAGTGGCTAAAACAGCTCATTGTCTTATTAAATGAGGTGGAATGCGAGCCACTTGCATATGGTTGATCTAAAAGAGTATGATTAATTTACTATTGTGTTTAAATTTCTTTCTCCTCGTTCACAATGTTGCAGGTTATGAAACAACTTGGAACGAGACAACCAAATATTCACCCGTGGTTTTCGCAGTGATAGGTTATATTTGTGCTGTAGTTTCTCTTAAATATTCTTTTCTGTTGTTAATATTTGTACGATCATTTCTTCGTAACGTTAGTGAATTTTCAAACTTACGATGGCTTCCCATGAAGAAATCCATGACTACACTAACTCTAGAATCAAAGGTTGATATTATTCAACGGTTAGATAGAGGAGAGATTTCTACGTCACAGAGTATTTATATAACATGAACGAGTGTAAGCGCAATAAAGAAGAATGCTGAAAAAATTAGATCTATAGCTCAATCAGGCCAGGGGATTTTGAACTCGACCCAACTTTTTCACATGATTCACTACACGACTTTTCTAGAACACGTCTCCCATGTTATAGGAGGGTCATATGTATTTCTCTTACTACAGGTTTTGCCATTATTCTTTCCAAGCTAAGTTTCTTTATCGTTACAACTTTCATTTCCAAATTAACGAGAATTACAGCGAAATTCTGTAGAATAGATCACTATCACCGCTGTATGAGCATATTATTCGGGTTGGAAATTCTCTCGTATGTTTTTCTGTCATTCTTCTGCCCAACTTTCATTCCTTGAGAGGTTTCTCATTTTTAACTTTCTCCATATACGTAGTATAGGGGAAAGTATTGTATTCATGAAAAAATCGACTTCGAGATTTTAACGGAAATACACGTTTTGACCATTTTCTCGGTGATGTGTGTGTGTGTGTGTGATAGCTTTTTGTGGGTGCTCTAACTGAAAAACTATTAATCAGGTCAATGCGAAATTTTATATTTAACATTTTTATATAAGTCAAAAGAACTGATTAGTTTTTGATAAAAATCGGTCAACCGAAAGTAACGTTCTTTTTCTTTTCTTAATTGTTAGAGCTTTGTGGCTATATCCAATATCAGAAGTCTATGGTTTGAGTTTATTTCTGTTCTTTGTAAAGTCTAAAATTTTCTCGCAGTTTCTTAAAATGTTTATTATTATGTAACTTATTTGGAAATTTGAGAAATATTACAGATATGGAGAAAGTCATATGGTGGCCATATCAGATTTTCTTTAACTGGTTTTATCTCGGTTCTGCTAAAAATATGATATTCGTGTGTTTATTGTTCAAGTTTTGTAATCCCGTAAGAGGATTGCTTTTTGCAATTTTTTGTAATATCTAATTAAGCTACGAAATTGTCACTAGCTAATTACATAATTTGTCATCGACTGAAACTAAACGGCATTTGAATAGAATATCATTAAGCAATATTAATTTTTAAATGTGAGAAATATTTGAAAGAATGAATTTTTATCGTTTATTCAGGAATCGTTTCAGATTCAATACGGTCAATGTAATGACTTTAAAAGCGTACAAAATGTATGCCTTTCCCATATAACGCAAAGGTTTTCATACAAAACTAATAACGTCCTTTAAAATGTATGTAAGCAAGTTTCTTGTTTCTTCAGATTTTACTAATTATAATTAATACAAAAAATTATTTAGTATCATGTCTCCGCCACCGGGAAGGCATTTTACAAAAAATTGCTTATTAAACTTTAAATTTTGCAGCTAATTCGTAGTGACAATTGTTAGATTTATAAAAAACTTTCATCTAACTGAAATCCATTAAGAGATGAAAGGCTAACTGAGCCGTTGCTCTGAAAAATCCAAATTTTTTCCGTTGTATCACAATTTTTACGATGATTCTGCAAAATCTTCATAATTTTGGAATTATTTATTGTTGTGTGTGTTGTGTACTTTAATGGAAAAAATCGCCAATTTTTTTTAATCTTTGATTTAAAGGAAAAATCACTATATTTGCGTTAGTATTTAAAAGTTGTGACGGGCTAGGGTTTCTCGGAGAGGAAAGGGCACAAATGAAAGTTACGCGTAAAAACACAAACACCTTTAATCGCCTGGGGCGCACACTACACTACTTAAGCTTCCACAAGAGAAGAAGAACTGACGCGCACCCTGTTGGCTGCGCGCAAAAACAAAATAAAAATGAACAGCAAAGTCCGTTATCGGTCTGGTCTCGTTACAAAGTATATTTATAATTCAAAAATTAATATCCGAAAAGCTGATGTAGTCCTTGTGCAAAAACTCTTTTTTCCATTTCACTCTTAATTCTAAAAACTACGTCGAAGGAAAATATGAGGACAAACTTATTTTTAGTGCTTTTCCCTCTTGCTGAAAAGCACTATTATCTTCGTGATGTTCGTCCGTCCGTATGCATATATCAGGGAAGAATTGGCTTAACCGATTTCAGCTAAATTTGGTTCATAGAATATTCACATAAATTAATGGCCACAATGGCATATTTGAACCAGATCGACTAGGCAGGGGCGCCACAATTGCAATGTTAAACTTTTCGGTAATTATGAATTTGGAAGGAATTGGCTTAACCGATTTCAATTAAATTTTGAATGAAGGAGGCGTGCATCATAAAGAAACAAAATCAAGTTGTTTACTATAGATATATAAATCAGGGCTACCACAATACAATAAATAATAAACCTTCTTTTTACACATATTTGTGTTGAAATGTCTTCATCAATTTTAACCAAATTTAATATTTATAATGTACACATATATAGAAAACCATAATAGCATATCTAAACTGAATCAGCCAAACGGGTGCCACAATTACAAAATAAATTCTTTCACTTATTATGGAGTTGGAAGGAATTGGCCGAACGGATTCAATTAAATTTTGTATATAAGATTTGTACAACATACCATATTTTAATCAAGATGTTAAAAGCGGAACCATAGAGCAGGGCTACCACATAAAAGTTTAATAATATTTCTTTTGCACGAATTTCTAGAGATCTGACCTCATGGATTTTAACCAAATATAGTATATGTAATCTTCATATAAATAAATAACCAAAATATTATATTTCAACCGGGTCGACTAAACAGGGCTACCACAATATCAAAGTTAGAATTTGCCTGTAATTATTAATTTCAAAGGCTGAACGGATTTCAAAGAAATTTTGTTTGTAAGAAGAGTATTGAATAGCAAAACGAAATGAACATGTTTAAAACGGATCTAAAATGCAGGGTTGCCATAATATAAGGAGAAATAATTGTCTGATTTCAAAGCAAATGTATTGTATACGATTATACTACGGCGAATTTGACGAAAAGTACTACAACGGGAAACCCGTGTACATCCGTACTTGTTATTAAAATGCTAAAATTTAACGAAATAAAATATTCTAAAGAGAAAATGTTGTTTCAAATTTCTCAAAAATTGGAAAACCATTCTCCTTTTAAATTTTTAAAAGGAGCATAAGTGAATTAACTTTCAGTAATTTTCGCCGCTATTTTCTCATTGCACTGTTGCCTTTCGAAGAAAAAAATAGCGGCATCATGTGTAACGCAATCCCCCAATCCACTTAACGAAGTCCCATTTGATCTCCCCCTCACAGCTTTGCTCTCCTATTTGACGATTAGTGCTGCACTTGAGATCAAAGGGAGAAAGGAAATAAGAGAAAAAATGTGAGGATAGAGAGGGAGGGAGTCTACCTCCTTCCGTACCCCCCAATCCTCCCATCAACCTCTCTTCTCAACTTACTCTTTCATTCATCCTCCTCCTTTTCCGCTCCCTCATCTTGCCACCCTTTCGTCTTACTAACACCACTCTCCTCCTCCCCCCTTGCCCGCTATAAATGGTCCCGACGTGTTTATCTCTCTCAAGAGTCCAAGCGTCTGCTCCCAGCCCTGCTTCTCCTTTCATCCCATTATCTATTCTCCTCTTTATCTATCTTTTCGCCGTACTTTTTCCTCTATTTTGCTTTCTTTCTTCCTTTATCTTTTCTCGCCTCAATTATTCTTTCTATTCATTCTTACTTTCCTCATTTTATATAGGGCCACCATTATTGTATAAGTCACGAGTAATAGTTTTAGATTCATGTTTAAACTAAAACAAATTGTCAAACTTGGAAGTTATTCTTGGATCTTGTCCATGGCCACAAGGTCACACACTTTTGAATCTTCACTTAAAATTTTTAATGACATCTCTGCGTTTTGGTTCTGGCGATAAACATTTCCACAAATCCTTAATATTTCTGATAACTAGAAAAACATTGCATATTAGCATAGCGCCAAAAGTAAGGGCCTAAAATTTCACCCTGCTCCGTTCCTCCATACGGTACTTTTTCTCACCTTGTCTCCATTCATGTTCTCTTTCATTTACCTTTATACCTCCTTCCTTTTCCTCTTTCATTTCCTACCCCATCTTTCTTCTATCCATACTTTCACCTCCTTTCCTTTCCTTTATTCACCCTCCCATTCTATCCTCCACTTTCTCCCTTTCCATATACTCCCGTTCCCTTCTCATTCGCATTTCTTCTTACACACCTATCACTCTGATTCTCCTCCCTCTTCGCTGTTAGCATGTTTCCTTTTTCCTTTCTTTCTCTCCTTTCCTGTTGCTCTTTCTTCGTCCCTTCTATCTTCCAAATTCTCTCACTCCGTCTACCTCATTTTCCCACTTCTATTATGATTAATGTGTTTCATAAGCCTACGTGCGTGCTGAGAGAGATAGCGCGCGCGTGTGTTTGTGCGCCAAAGCGAGGTCAAAACGCAGAGGGAGAAACAGAGAGGGTGGGACGATACCTGACGACGAAGAATTCGCCTCTTCTTCACGGTGTCGATAATCGTCATCGCGATGAGTTCAGTCTCTCACGTCCTTCTCTCAAATGCCTTTGAAAAGAAGTCTCATTATGTCACTATACACCAAGGTGTAGCATGCCTTGTTTGGAGAATATGTAAGTTTGTTTTGAAAACACAAAATTTAAATTCTATAATTTCTTCGAGCGCATTTTTGTGGCGTTTAGATTCACAAGTCAAGATATTTTTACTGCTAAAATTGCTGCGTGTGAGCATATTTTAGACTGTTTAGGATTGTCATTGAAACAAGTAGGCACTAAAGAAATGAGGGCTATAAAATTATCCAATTACTTTTTAAGGATATGTACTAGGGTCCCAACTTACGAATTTTATGGCGATCAAGACAAGTGGAAGCAGAGTTTGTTGGGAATCATCTGATATTAAATATGGCTATTATATTCCTGATAACAAATGATAATTTAGATAGACCCGAATAAAACGCTGGGAAAATTCAGATGCGCATTTCGGTTACAAGCTAGCCATTCTCAGTGGCAGTTCACTGTTACTAGATTATATGAAAGAAATATTTTCGTTATTTTTTAGAATTAAGAAAGACGAAGGCTGCTTCGTAGCCAAATGGGCATATAGTTCTTCTCAGATTTTTCATGACAATAGTAGCTATTTAAGCTGTAATTAATTTGTTCCAGTCACAATCCAGCTCTTGCCGTAACAACATTATTCTCCATAGAAAATTTATTTTGGATTAAATTTCAATAAAATCGTCAGTCAGTCATAAGGTTCGCGTTCTACTTCATGAAAGGCCACCTCGCGTACAATACTTGTTCCACTAGGATGGCTCAGGGAAGTTTGGGGAACTGCCTTATACCATCAATAAGTTTAGAGGAAACAAATCCTTGCTGCCGTGCCTACAAAAATCGCACCCAGGTTCAACTCGAGTCATCTCGATCACTCAAACCCCTTGGGAGTACCCCTGACGCCTTCCTGTCCCTCTTACTAATCTTTCAGCCCGCTTTAGCGCCAAATGCGTCCCGGGTAAAAGTTGCCGGCCAAGTCCCGCGTGTAGCCTTTCACCATTACCCAACCTCCTCCCCCCCTTCTCCTCCCCCGGGATCCTAAGTGTTCGCGTGTTGCTACTCTATTAACGAGAATGGACGACGTGGTTCGTTCTCTTTTTTAAGCTTCTCCTTTATCAGCTCGGATTATTTTAAGTGTATTTGCGTAAGTGTTGTTACGCTTTCTTCGTTAATGTAAATCATGTACGAGCTCAGTGCTTGAAGGTAGTCGTCATCTTAGATATAAGATTAATTTGGACCCTTTTAAAATTATGTTTTGATAAACCCTAGCTCGCAATGTAAAATTTTCTTTGTCTCTAAATTTTTAATGTTATTATTTTTCAAAATTTTCTTTGGTAAATTTAATCTTTCCCATGATCGATTCAGATCGTTACAGCATATTTCCCTCTCTCTCCCATTTTTTTGTGACATGCTTTTTCATTAAGGCGATTTAATAAAAATTTTGCTCATTTTTTGATCCTTTTCTTTGGGAAAAATGAAAACATTGCGTCATGCAATTTCAGGGTAAAATAAAATATACTCACGAGACACTTCTGTATAACTTGATATTATTGATTATTGAAAGATTTATTCGATTTCCACTAAAGCAAATTAAGCCTTATTTGCGTGAAAACAATTATTATTTTATTTGAAAGAGAATTATCCTGTTGAATCGATTGAAAAAAAATCTGTAACTTTAACTCTTAGTAGAATAGCTTTGAATGAATGGACTATGTTTACAACCAAACTTTCGAAATGGCTTATTTGTATTTATATCCATAAATCGTATATGAGTGGAGTATTTCGTATCATTTTACAAGATACCGGTAGGGGTGGAAGATTTCCGTTTTGTTAACATGGCAGCTTCAGGTTTTGGAGCACCCTTATTTTTATAACATTCGTTGTGATCACCTCGAGTGAGTCGATAGTGGACTAAGATGTAACTTATAACGAAACCAAGCGACCTCAGAACATTCTTTACCCTTTTATTATTCAGTTCAGCGAGACAATCGCCTCTTGGAACCGCTTTGTCTATCATTTGACGTGCGCAGTCGCCACATCTTCATGTCTGAAAGTGTCGGCGGCACAAATCGAATCCGTCTGCTGCATTAATAGCGCCGTGAACCTCAAGAAATGTTGGACGCTGTCGATGTGTAAGGTGTTTAATTTACCGCTTCTGGAGTGTTCTAGGTTCTCGTCTTCAGTTTACTCGCGCCTTCCCAAGAAGGATATTTTATAAGAATGTACACGCTGCCTTTTTCATTTGGCATTTAAAAAAGCGATTGCCTTTAGATTTTGCAAAATTTCTGTCTGATTTTCTTGTCTTGAAGATTTATCTATTTACATAATATAATATTAAAAACTCAATCTTTATTATGTTCCATAGATTTTTTGTTGTCTGTGATCCACAGCGATGAGAATGCCTTCTGATACACTGAATTCAAGTGAATACTTCAACTTAATTTTAGTCTGAAATATGTCAAATCTGTTGGCACGCGAACATCGACATTAGAACCCTGGGCACTCGTGCGATATCTGCAAAAAAACGTGTCTTGGAAGGGAAGAAGAGCAAAATTGAGGCCTGCGGCCTGTTTGGATATTGGTCCGTTCGTTCATGCTCTGAATCTACCAGGAATACCTCGGTTATTATTTTATTGGTCACTTAATCATATGCGGAAAATAAACACGCCCAAGTACCTACTTCTCTTTAATTAATAGGTAATGTGTTGGTTGGCGTTTCTGGCGCCTAATGCTAGGGCATCCGGTTTGAACTCTGCAGAGGGCACAGTTGTAGTGAGCGTGTTTGTCATTGTTAATACGCTCTATGTAAAATTCCGGTAATTGTTTATGAGCTAGTTAAAACAAATAAAGGATCAAAACGAGGTTTTGGTGGCTTTGGTTGCAATTATGACTATAAAGGCTATAAACAAATTTTCCTACTATTAACCTTTAGCAAGTTAACGCGTGCTGACACGCTTGTTTTTATGTTTGCTATATGTATTTACTCTAAATTATCGGTCATCATAACGCTAAATCTCTTAGAGATTATACATAGCTTCATAGATTTTCAGCAAAATAAGAAGAGAATCCAAAGTGGAAAAATATAAAGAAATTGAAATGCATTTATCTTCTGAGTAAGGGTATGAGAAAGTTAGTAGTTGCACAAAGTTCAGTAACCATAATCCTTAGCATCATTAACTACCTCACCGAGATCAAAAAGGAAATTGAACGGATTATTTCATTCTTTCTTGGAGAAGGGTTTCAGTATGACGCAGATATTTAAATAGATTCGAAGATAGAATGGGAGTACTCGAGTCCTCTACGCTCAGCAGTTGATGTTGTATTGTATCCAAGGAGCCCAAAAGAATTTGAGAAAGGTATATGTCAAGAGCAGCGAAAAGATAGGCCTTGAATTGAATAAGAACAAGGTCAGGTGCATCCTCTTTACACTCCGTAAGAAGACTGAGATCAATGGAGCAGAATTCGAGGATGTAATACAACACAGATATTCAGGTCAGCACAACACCGTTGCAGGACCACTTGTTGGAGGAAAAGAATCGATGGCTAGAGAAGGGATGGATCGGTCAAAATGCAAATCTTATGTCGCCCTTCGATATTGCATCGGAGCACTTCGTCCAAACTTAAAGATGTGAAGGGCGACGGGGTAAGGTGCAAACATCCACAGTCTCCGCGAAATATAAGGAAGAATCACGTCGCACTAGTTGCTTTGCGAAGGTAGACGAACATAAGAGATCCGAATTAAAAATCGAATGAATTCGAAAGACACAAAATGGCCTAATACAGTAATATCTGCCGTAAGAGAATATTGAAAATTATTTGGGGGTGTCATGCTAATCTAACCGTAAGAATTGGAAACATTTGCTTTGAAGAAAATTCCAACAATCCGGAATAAATTTACATTTTTTGAAAGTGGTCATTTATCTAATATATTATAACCGCTGTCTCTGCCTGCGTCTCTGCGTGCGTCCCTGCTTGCGTCCCTGCGTGCGTCCCTGCAAGCCTGCGTCTGAAGCATCGAGTGACATCACCTTCCGGCATGAACGCAAATAAACCGAGAACGGTCGGTTCGATTTCGACGAATCTATCGCCTGAATACTCGGCGCAAACTCCTGCAGGTTTTAAGTGGGTAGTCGTCCTGCGGAAAGGCATGGCTTCGATATCAGGATAGTTTTCGGTTTTTCATTTGACTAACACGTTATCGACTAGAATACTATGTGTAGACCTTCATTCTTTAACATTTTAAAATATCTTACGATCGAGACTTTGACTCGAGATTTACACTATTACACGTAGAAAGAAATTAATATTCTTATTCTTACTTTCGATTCTGTTGTTTAATTTGTGTTTGCTCTAATTTTAAGTTTATATTTGATTTGCTCCGATTTTTCAACATTTCAATTGTTAACCTCGGATTTTTTTATTGTTAGACTCCGGTTTTCAAGTGCATTTGCACTAAGCCTACAATAAAACAAACTCATCAAGGAAAATAACTGATTGAAAATTTATGTGAAAAGTTTTGTGTAAATATAAAACAAACGAAACACGTAGCGAAGAAAAGATACGATTCCAATGCATTGTAATAATGTACAACTTAACATTTCAAATAGAAAGGTATTTCACGCATGCATTTAAAATGTCGTTTCGTCGGCAAGTTTATTGTGCAGTTTAAGCAAATTACTATATTGATAATGTTTGTGATTAATTTCTTTCGAAATTGACGCGTGGCCGGTGCAGTGATTACTTAATATTAAACAAACCACAGAACATGCGATATGCTGTACCATCAGAAATACTGAACAAAACAAAAAATATTGTGTACCGGTAGTATAAATCATGTAGGTATGTGTTTTTGGTTATGAAAATGGTGTGAGCTATATAATTGTTTTAAGAGGGGCAGTAAAAGTGGTTCAACTAACAACACTCTTTGTAACAATTTTATGTCTTAGGAACTATCGCATTGGGTCACTTCACGCAAGGGTCTCTAGATGTTTGCAGGAAGTACTGCAACGGGCCCCTAGTATACACGCAGGAAAGCACATAGAATGTATTCAAGAACTAGCACTTAAATACTTGACTCGAGAATATCCAATAGCCGCAAGGTTATTACATAAAACAATGCGCATTACGGCTATAAGGCAGCCGTCTTCACCGAAAATAAATTCTAAAAGACGGCTACTATGTAGCCAAAATGCGCATTTTGTTTTTTATAACCTTGTGGCTATTGGAGATACCCGAGACAAATATTTTTTAAGTGCTTGTTCTTGAATTTTTTCAGCCATAAGGCGAGCTCGATAATTCCCTGTTGAGCATAGAATATAGTCGAGTTTTCGTACGAGTGCGCGTTCACGGATATTTTCATATTTGTAACAATTTCTTTTTCGAAAATCTATCGGTATTTGCTTAAAATCTCGTATAAAAGGAGTTGAAAGGGAAAGGGAGTGGAGAGTGACGCAAGTAAGAGGATTAAGAAAGAAAAAGAGAATAAGGAAGAGGTGGAGCGAGAGAGAGAGAAAATGGGAGGGATTGACGGAGTGAGAGTTTTTTTTCGTTGTGGTTCACTCAACAATGGTCGACGTACCACAGTCTTTTGAGTGCCCCTTCCGCGGCCGTAATTAGAAACCTCTTCAACCTGCTTCCGAGGAAACAATGGGCTCTCGACTCTGTAGGTGGGTCTGACCTCGAACGCGCCCAGCGCCACCACCCTGGAATAGGTGCAACTAAAGGGAAGACCAGGGTTGGAAGGGGGGAAGGGAGAATTCCGCGTAGCGAGTGGATGGTGGAGTGCAGTAATGCCACGGGGAGTCGGAGTGGGACCCAGGTGGTATTATACGGCATACAAAAAAATATATAATTTTCTTACAAAAGGAAAAATTTCATTGCCATCTTGGTATTTCATTAACCCAGCTGTACGTCATCTTCGTTCTGAAGCGGTTTTAAACTTCTATATCTTCGGTTATGTATTCAAAGTCTCCCTAGCTATGATTTTAATTTTCCCGATATAAACTCTAATTTTTAGCGGTTTCTATCAAATTCGTGCAGAGGTATCTCACGAATTAGGGCGGCGTATTTTTTTTATCTTTCGCATTTTCATCGTGAGTGGAAAGTGGATCCGGAAAAAAAAGAATTTTGGGTTCCCTTGCTCCGTCAAATTCGTGTGCCGAGTAAACCCATTTTTGATGATGGGCTTAAAAGGACAGAAATGATGTTGATGTTTGGATATTTTTGGATCCTAAAAGGTTTAGCTTGCCGCTATACGGCGGAGTAGTCCGTGTCATGGTACTGCCTGTCGCCCTCGGCTGACGGCGCCACAAATGGGTCGATCCTATGAACGAAGAGAAATGATTCACTTTAGACGCAGTCGTTTAATCTGCAGGGGACTACTCTTTATCGTGCATCTCGACGGGAAAACAGTCACGAATCGATGCACTTCCACGTTTTCAAGAAAATTAATGTCGATAGGCGAGTGTTTGCGGCGTTTCGACCATCTTTTTTTGGTCGAGACGTATTCCCACGCACGGGGAATTAAAGTAGTCACTTTAACCTGTCGAGGCAAGCGTCCAATAGGCCAATGGCCTTACTAAACCGTTCGCCTGAATAATTAAATTCTCGCTCAGCTTTCATTTTTTTGGTATCCATATATTGATAAACAATGATTTTTTACTACCGATAAAATTTACTACGCCAAAATTATTGCGTCGAAACTATTTTATAGTAAAGTTTTTCGTAGGATAAAACATGTCCGTATTTTTAATAGTTGAGAACATACGTACCTATTTTAAAAACTTACCATAAATCTCACTTTCCATTTAAAAAATTCTGACAATCCTCACGCTAAGTGGGATAAAAAGCGAGCGAAGGAGGTGCAATACGGAGGTGGGAAAGAATGAGAATACGGAAGGGAGATTGGGCAAGAGGGAGTCGGGGATAGATGGAGGGTGAGGAAGGTGGGCAAGAGGGAGTCGGGGATAGATGGAGGGTGAGGAAGGGAGGTCAGGTGGATGAAGAGGGGAGATGATTGAAGGGGACGAGGGAGGGAGGAAAAGTGGGACGAGTTGGAATCGGAAGAATAAGAGTGGGAGTTGAAGAACTGAAAGTGGGAGGAGTGGGAGTTGGAGGAATGGTAGTTGGAGGAATGGGAGTTGGAGGAATGAGAGTTAGGTGAGTGGGAGTTGGAGGAATAGGAGTTAGAGGAGTGGGAGGAATGAGAATTGGAGGAGTGGGAGCTAAAAAACGGAGAGTGGGAGGAGTGGGAGTTGGAGTGAGAGAATTGTGATTTGGAGCAGAATGGAGATAGACTGAAATAGAGGAATGAGGAGGAAAAGGGGTGCAAAAAGAATGTTTGGGTTGTTCGACGAGCGGACAGAGACAGGAATGGAGGAGGATGGAGAAGGGGAGATGAGGGGAAAGGGATTTGAGATGGGAAAAATGAGAGTGGTGGTGTATAGAGGAGGAGGGAGAGAGAAAGAATATTTAGGGTTGGAGAAGGACGTGAGGTGGTATGGTGCAGGTAGGGGGAAATAGTGGGAAGGAATGTCGAAGGTGAGCTGGAGGGGGTGAAGGGAAGCGAACGGAGGGAAAAAAGAAGCATCTGATCCGAACGGGGTTGTTGTCTGAGAGGTGGGATAGCGATGGAAGAATGAGTTCGGAGTATATGGGATTCTGGGTTCGGGAGAGAGGGCAGAGGCTGGGAGATTTGTTTTCAAATGGAATATCCAAAGTAAGATAGGAAAACAAAATCATAAAGCTTCGGGCCTAGAGGAAGGACGGATATTTTTATTTATTCTTTTTTATATTCGTTCTTTTTTCCCTTCGTCCCTTCTCTCCGTCTCCGCCGCACCTGAAAGATGTGTGGCAAAGTTTCCGTCGTTACGCTTTTGTCTTCTGTTCTTTTTTCCCCTCCCCTCGCGTTTTTGAACTACAACAATGGAATCGTTGCCAACAAGCCCTCTTTTTTTGCCACGGAGATAAAAGAGACCGGAAACGGTTTGTGTGGTTTCGTTACGAGTCTTTCGTCAAATTGCTTCATCTCAAACACACATATATGAATGAAAAACGCAGTATGATTACATGCACGAACGCCTCACCAGTTACAGTTAATATAAACGTGTAACGATTTAGGAAAGTTGTTGCCCGAATGATATCTGACTGGGAAAAAAACGGTCGCATCGCGAAGCGAAATTCAGGAATGACGTCGCTCAGAACTCGATAATCTCATCGATTCAAAATTGGTTATCGCGGAATAATTCTTCTTGATTTATGATCCTTCAACGGCCCCTTCCGAGCCCTCTATGATTCCCCATCCTTCCCCCCCCCCCCTCTCCCCGACCTCCTTCCTCTCGAATCAACCATCCCTCCAGAGCCCACTACTTCCTCAAAGTCACCATCAGATCACTCCGGATCTTTCGCTCGAGTTATTCGCCGCGCCCCTTAGCATGTTTCTGACGGTCGCACCCCAAAGAGGGCGCAGTGGGAGGCTCCGTGCGACCGAGTGTCCATCTGGTGGAGCTTTCGGGGGGCAAGAAGTAGAGCATTCCGACCTCTCAGACGGGTTTTGTGGCAGGAAACAGCGGACGGATGGTTAGGTCGTTCGTCGCAATCCGCGAGAAACCAAATCAAACGCAAAAGCGGATTCGAAGCGATGTATTGAAAATCCGTAAATGATTGATAAGATATTATTATATAGCGTTAATAAGTTCCTAATAAAAATCTAGAAAGGTATAGTTTAGAGATAGAGACTAATTGTCTAAGGAGTGGATGTTGACATAGAGGTTGTGTCCCACTATAGTGTCTATCTTGACTGTTTATAGATAACGTAAATGGAAATATTATTTTATTTCGGACAGCAAAGTAATGAGCAAACATGAATTAATAAGTGCATGTAAGTCGGTTATATTAGTGTAAGCATGGCTTAAAAAATGCCATGCGATAGGTCACTAAATCATCCAGAAATTTCATCGTGACTCATATTTTTTTGTTTTATCCCAAAATCTTTTTGTTTAAATTTTATGCCCATTTTTAATTATGAGTAAGATCTCAAAAATTGCGTGACGCTTTCTCGTAATTACAGAGTAATATTCCCAAGCTTTTTTATATCGGTCGTTGCTTCCAAATCTTGCGGCTTTTTCCAAGATCTGGAGCAAATTTGTCTCGGTTGGTAGGCTGTAGATAAGTATGAATGTATTCTGAAAATAAAATTGATCATCTTTTGCCGTCAAAATTGCTTGAGTCATGGCTGGGCTGTCTACCTCTTTAATTTCTTTCCGCTTTCTCGGTCACGTGCTCCTCTGAGGAAAATTTGCCTTGGTATATTTTCGCGAATTTAATGTAAATCTCGAGATGTATTTTGTGTTTTAATTGGTTTTTAACAGACGGTATCGATTGTTTTTCTCTGCTTAGGAGGAGATCGTAAGCAGTATCAGTATACCGTATCAGTAGTACAAGCAGAGCATAGTTTTCTTATGTAATATCTTCTAGAGGGACACGGGCCAAATGATAATTAGATGCCTGAAAGAGATAAAGAATGCGAGCAAGAAATGTAAAGCTAAATGGCGGGATCTCGAACGATCGCGAAGAGTTGTGTTCTAGAGTAAGATAAACACCACCTGACGTTGGTGAGATGCAAAATGATTTATTCGAGAGAGAGGTTTCTTCGAGCTAAGGAGTCTATAGAGAATTGCTATTATGCAGATAGACTTTTGGAAGTAAATCGGGATTTGATGATAAAAAAATAGAATACATCGTCGATGATTTATGGAAATAAAAAAAATGTTACTAAGTATTACTTGTATACTTTTATATAGCCTTTTGAAATTTATTTACAATTATACTTATTCATCATCAAAAACAACATGTGTATACTTGAATCAATATTGAGTCATTTCTTGCGGAAAATTCAAATATAAATTCAGACAAAATAATTTTTGACGAAAACTTATCCAAAAATCGATAGTTGAAGCATTGTCATTCACTTAATTGAACATTATCGTGCTTATCCTTTCATAGTCTGTGGTGTTAACGATTAGGCATTTCATAACACTATTATCTTCTCTCTTGAACGCGTCATGGTGGATTAGTTGGTTGGAAACAAAATGTTCGTTGTTTTCAGCTCACTTTCTTGCCTGAGGACTAATTATAAACATAATCTACCCTTGTCTAAAATATTTTCCTCTATTATCAATAAATAGGTCGCACAGCGGTTCACGTATACAGTAACTGGATCAGAAATTGCAAAGTATTCTTTAAAGGCTAGTGGATTCGTTGTTGGACAACTTAAGTCTACTTGAGCCACAGTGTTATGTATTATTAGCTACCGAGGAATATTTTGCTCTTGTGTATCATTTGTTATTGCAAAATGTTGTCACTAGGGCAGAGAAAACGAGATAGACGATTCATTTGCTGTTTATTTACCAAAGCATGAAGGGATTCCACAGAAATGGATGGGGTCTCGTATCGTAAACTATTCTTCTTCTTGAGATAAGTGGAATAATGTAAGATGTAGGAATTTCATTCCATTTTAAATTCCATAGATAGCATGCGGTAGGGGTTAGAGGGATAGCTTTAAAACAATAAAAATATTGCAGTAGGAGTAGGTGAAAATAGTTATTCATAAGAGAAAATTGCGAAGAAAGAGTAGGAAATAGTATAATGATGGGAAATGAAAAATAAAAGCAAAGAGATGAGAGAAATATGTAGAAATAGGATAAAGCAAGGGAAATAAACGGAGGTAATAAAGAGAATTGGAGAGAGAGAGAGAGAGATAAATAAAAAGACATTCACTAAAGATGGAGATAGAATCGCAGAGAGAAAAATGGAGAGAAAGAGGGAAAGAAAGAGAAAAACCGAGGGGAATAAAGATAAGGGCAGATAAAGGGGGGAGGAAGAGAGGCGGGGTAAGGTTGGTAAAAGGCGGATCCAGAGGGACGGAGGATGATGTGTGTGGGGGGGCACAGGGAGGGTGGGAGAAGAGAATAGTGAAAGAAACGGGGTTAGTGAAACGGAAGGTGAGGCGAGTGTCAGCGGTGGGCAGGGAGAGGGGATGAAGGGAGTGGAGGGGGAGAGAGATGGAGAGGGAGGGAGGGAGAGAGAGGAGGGGAGAGAAGATGGTATGTCTGGGGCGAAAGAGTGGGAGGCGAGACAAAGAGTAGGCGGAGAGTGGGAAAAGAGGAGGGAAGAGGGGAGTGGAACAGGGAGATGGAGAGAGAGAGGAGGGAGGGAGGAAGGAAGCCGAGAGGGGCGGGGAGAGTTTATAAGGCGTGGATATCGAACGCGTGCCGAGCATGGTAGGGGAAGAGGGTTAGGATGAAGTGGGTTGAGGAGAGAGATGGAGGGAGAGAGAGTTTTGGTGGGGAAGCTGGGCGGAGCAGCGGGAGAGACGAGGGGTGGAGGGAGGGAGTTGCGGAGTGGAGGTTGGAAGGAAGCAAGTGATGCTGAGAGTTGTTCGATCGAAGAGAGAGAAGGGGAGAGGGAAAGAGAGAGTGGCGGACATAGGGCGATCGGACTCCGAAAGGACTTCCTCTCACTCTACCTCCTTTTCTCTGCTTTCTCACTAAACTTCCTCCTCTCTATATTTCATGCCTCTCCTTTCCGTAATCTCCTTCCTCTCTCCTCACACTCCTTCCTCTCCTCTCTCTTTTCTCTCTCTCTCCCGCTCTCTTTTCTCTCTCTCACCCTCTCTCCTCTCTCATTCTCTCTCTTCCTCTCTCCTCTCCATTTCCCTCTATTTTTCTCTCCTATCTTCCTCTCCTCCCTCTACTTTCCTGTTTCTCTACTCCTCTCTCTCCTCTTTCACTCCTCTCTCTTTCCTCCCTTTCATTCTCTATTCCTACATCATCTCCATCCTTCCTCTCTTCTCCCTCGCTCGTCTCTCCCTCCCCCTTCCTTCCTTCCCTCCTCCCTCCCTCCGCTCTACTTATTTTCTCCTTTCTCTCTACCTCCTCTCACCCTTCTCCCTCCCCCCTTCCTTTCCAGTCTCTTTTTTCTACTTTCCTTTCTTTCTACTCTCTCCCCATTCTCATTCTCTGTCCTTTCCTTTCAGTTCTACCTCTTTCTCGCATTTCTCCTCTCCGGTTCCTCCCCATTTATATCCCTCTATTACTCATTCTCCAATCTGACGTCATCTATCCCTTTCAACTCTCTCTCTGCCATTCTCTCTCTCTCGTTACCTGCGTCCTTTTTCCCTCCGTTCCATTTCTATCTTTTGTTCCTCTCTATATCATCAATTCTGCCTTTTCGATCCTTCCTAATCCCGTGAGGTATTAGGGCTGCTTTTCAAACGAGACTTTTAAGTTTAAAATTACCGCCTCTTATTAATCTAATCGTATTACGTTCTGCTCGCTATAGCGAACAATCATGGAAACTTCGCTTGCTCAAGTCTTTCGTAAATTTATAGCGAGGATTGCCAAAGTTCGCCGAGCTTAGAGCGGTCTACTTATGTTAGAAGCAAAAGCATGCTTTATATATTTTCTCCATTATCTTTTGTTTTTAATCCTTTCAGATGCGTTTGTATCCAGAGAAAATGTGTTCTTATAGCTAAGGTTTTGATGCAAAAAAAAACTTCTTTAGCTATTCAAATTGATGCCCAATACACCGAGAATCTTCTTTAATATATCAAATCAGCTTTTCGTCGTTCCGTTTATTGATCTAAAAACATGCTGTTTCATAAGATGAAACTCGATAATGTCGATTTGATGATCGAGCTAAAATTATAAGTGGAATGGGTAATATATTTTCCCTTGTTATGAAGCATTTTAAAAAAGCGTTTTATAATTTTTGCTCCCGTGAACTGTAAAATAAATAATCGCAAAATCTTTGCAAATTTGCTTTAACTCAGATCATTTTTAAACGAGATGACTCATTTTAAATGTCGTATTATACATTGCGTTAATAATGGTGACATTCTGTTTTGAAGTATCTTGTATATTTATTCCTATGTTTTTGCACTGATTAGTTTAAACAACGGTAATGCTATATGGGCAATCGTTATAGTTCAGAATAATATATAAGAATAATCCGACACAAATATTCTAATTCTGAAATTTCATTTTTAAAAGATATCACTGCGTGAAAGTCTGTATATATTAGGTGAAAAATGATAGAATACAATCAGATTAATGTTACAATCACAGTGGCATAAAATATTTTCTCTGTTGATAATAATGAGATTAACAGCTTAATATTTTTAAAAAAATTACGGTAATTTTTCCTTGAATTATATATTCGAATGGTTCAACACTCCTCCCTTTATTATAATATTTATATTCAATTGCTGAAATTCTTCAGCGTCAATTGTTTTTGGAGAGTTTCTGTGGACAAATTAGGTAATAAAAGTATTCAAATGTTTGTTTATCGCACTAAATGTCATTTTTAAAACATTTTGGATTGCAAATTGGGATTCTGTTTATTCAGAAGCTACGTTGCTGAACATAAGATTTATGATAGAAAATAATAAACTCATTATTAACCTTCTATTAAGAGCTGATAAACAGGAATAGTTTTAAAAATATTTATGAAAACCTATAAAAACCACTTGGAAAGATATTTTCAAATTTAAAAAAGATTTAATGACGTTATTTTATCGATAAATTAGAACAAGAAAATCACTATATATATATATAGTATAAAGGAGAGGAGTACGACGGATAGCAAAGATTGTAAGGCGTTGAGGAACGCATGGGAGATGAAATGACTAATACTGAGAAGGAAACATGGCGATAAAGAGATAAAGAGGGGAAACAAACAGGTTATTTTAGGCGAGAAGGATTGAAAGATTAACAGCTTCAAAGAAAGAATTGAGGTAGGTAGGTAGAGGAAAAACGATACGGGTTAAAGTGCAAATTTGCACGGGAGAACGCGAATAAAGAGAGAGAGGGAAAGGGAAACATAAAGGCTAAAAGATGGGGGAAGCAGGGATTTAAGAGATGGACAGAGGGTTATAAAGAGAAGAGGGAAACCCGGAGAGGGGGAAAACGGGATCGGGAAAGAAGAAGGAAAGGGAAGATTGTAAGAGAGAAAGGACGTGAGAAGAGCAGAGGCATCCGACCCAGGGGCGGGAGAAAACAGTTGTAGTGGCACGCCAAGAATCTGCGGGAGTCCGATGTAATATAGCGTTTTTTCTCTCTCTCTCTATCTCTCCTTACACGAGGGGTACGCAACATCCACAAAACAATCGGGAAGAAAAAATATGCGGAGGCGCCCGGGAGACCACCGAATTAAAGTACAAGGGAGGCAAAGATTGGTGATTATTTTCGGAGAGGGAGGAGCCGGTTGAGGGATAGGATAAGGGACCTTAAGAAAAAAACATTTGAGTCGGCGTTTTTTGCTGCGGTGTGTTTTGGGGATCGGGGATTTAAGGTTTCGGGATGGAAAGAGGAAGAGAAGGGGAGAGAGACGAGAACGGGGATTGGCCGAAAGAGGGAAAGGGGTCGAGGGACAGAGAGAGAGAGAGAGGGAGTGAAGAGTATGGGAGGAGAGGAGAAAAAGGGAGATGGAGAGGGTGTTGTGTGTGCAAAAGACAGATGGAGTGGTGAAGTGTATGCACCGTCAATGGGGGAGTATTCCGTCCCTTCTCTCTCTCTCTATCTCTCTATTTTCGGGGGTCCTTTCCTCGCTGCATGTTCTGCGCTCGCACGGAATATGTACTCCTGTTAGTGGAGCGAAATGCCCTCCGACGAAGGTTCCCATGACAACAGGCCAATCCCGCACAACGATCTCTTCCCTCTCTCACTCTCCCCTCTCATCTTCGGTTTTTTTCTCGCGTAGGGGAAAAGAGGAGAGGGGAAAGTTTTCTCTTCGAAAAGTTCTCGATTAGCAAGTTATGGGATTCAAAATTATGGCCGCTTTTACACTGGGGATAATTGATCCAAAAGGGTTATATTTTTAGAGGGGTTTGAAAATCGATTGCCTTCATCTCGTGGCAGTGATTGTCTTGTCGATGTTTTTATTGAGACCTTTAATTATATCTAATTCTCTCTCTCTCTATATATATATACACACATGCATAGATACATATACACATTTACATGTATACATACACAAAATGAAGCAGGAATTAGAAAAATATTTTGATTAAAGGTCTATCTGTAATGAATAATATTAAATATTTACATTCACAAACGTGAGATCTGATTTGTATCGTGAATTTTATCCGAAATAAAAATTTTCCAACTGCGGGACCTATTAAACTGAAATAAGTTTAAAATTTTCGCCACAGCATCGTCCCTATGTCTGATTCCGGACTTCGGGAATAACCAATCGTCCGCGCGATTTCTGATTAATTTAACTCGACACCATCGTTAATATCGACTTGTACTCGGCGTCTGTCGTTTTTGCTGGTTTAGGTCCATTGCGTTTCGAGACGATAATTTTGCCGCTATCTCCCGCCATCGGCTCATTCACTCGCCCAACTAATGCGTTCCAACTTATTGCCGGCGACGTCGCGCTCCCCTACGTGTGTGTCTGTGTGTGTGTGTGCGCGCGCTCGATTCGTCGAGACGATAAAGTGATCTTAATGAGCTGATTTCACGCACGCGAAACATCAATCTGTTGGAAAGATCTACGCGGCGCGTAAAAGTATCAACGCGGCCAAATGTTTTATGCTCGCACATCCGAGAGGAACGGAGAGAGATTCGAATGTAATTAATAAAACTATGATTCTAGATTTCTATTTTATAGATCGTGTGGAAAATGTTTGCGCACGTCCGCCCCCTTTTAACTAGCAATTAGGTTGCGGGAATAGCGCTGACCTGTTGGGTTTTGCAGTTCTTTCGGTCGTCATATATTTAAATGACTGCAATTCATGCTGTTATTCCGCAGATATGAATGAGAATGAAATTTAACAAGATGCAAAAGTATACTCCATAAATGGAATACACAGAGATTTCAATGGCGCTCTTTATGAGATACTAGTAAAAGGTGCTTGCATTCTGCAAGCATATCATCTCGCCTTGAAAAAACATTCATTTTTCAGACAGATATTTCATCATTACAAATATTTTTTTAGTTCTAAAGATTTCACCTCCGCAGCGATTTTCGTTTTTCCCTTATGTAAAAATAATAGATTAAAACAATCTCCAAACTTTGCAATTTTAAGAATTTTATGCTTTCTCCATTATGGGCCACTAATGCTACACATTTCTGCCAAATTTTTAAGTTGTAGCACTTATAGAAGTGAAATAATATTTATCTAATTGTTTAAATTTTAAACATTTTTAACGGCCGCCGCAATATATTTATGGAAAGATTCAAATATTTATTTGTGCAAATGCAGTACTCTGTAAATAACTTGAAAACTTCAGCTTCCTAGCTCATCCCGTAGTACCTAAACATTTACCTATTTGTTTAAACTTTAAGAATTTTTAACTGCCAAACAAATTAAAATATCAAAATTTCTATAATCCCTATTTCGTTTTTTTTTTACAAATCCTACCTCTAAAAAAATTTTCAGTTCCGTAGCTTATTCGAAAATACATAAACCTTGAAAATTGGTTTAAACAATTGCGAATTTTTAGCGACCGCATTGTTGCACTTCTTCAAGATTTTCGTTTTTTCTAGTCGGTTTTTCACAAAATCCTACAAGAAAAAAATTTCGAATCTCCAGCTCACCTGGAAGTGCCTAAACATTAGTATCCTCCTATATGTTATATCCTCCTCCTCCTCTGTAAGAAACATCTACATATAATGATATGTTATATCCTCCTCTGTAAGGAACGTCTATATATAATGATATCGCATAAAACGGCATCGAAAGATTAGACGGTTCTGGAATTTTTATCTCCGAAACTATAAGTCGTAATTTTGGGTTACGCAGAATGCTTTGTTGTAAATGTTGTCCTCAATTTGAGTAAATTTTTTAGTCTATAATTCACGGACCTTTGGAGAGAAAAATATGGATTTTTAATTGTTGTTTGCCTAGAGAATCGACCGATGTAAACAAATTATGCGGTAAAAACACGAGAAAAATAACTTACAATACCACAAATTTAATTTACAAAACTCACGACCCGGGTTTCGATGCTTAGCAACAAATGTTATTTTTGTCATGTTTTTTTAAATTGGAATACCACCAAGAGAAGGCCGATTGTCAAATATATACGATGTTATGATTGAGATTTCTCGAGTTTTTATCTCCAAAACTATAAGTCGTAATTGTGTAGTCCCGCGGACTTTTTTGTGACAAACGATATCTTCTCTCTGAATAAATTTTTTAACCTATATCTCACAGATCATATAAGAGCATGGGGAGAAAAATATGGGTTTTTAATTGTTGTTTGCCAAGAGAACCGTCTTAGTGATCGATGTAAACAACATGCGATGTTTGGGATTTTGCCGAATTTTTATCTGCGAAGCTATACACGACGCTCGATTTACGCCATAGATACGTTCTGAGGATTATGGCGTAAATCAAAATTGGCGTAAATCGAAAGTTATTTTCCGGCAGTATTTAATCATGTACAGTGGCGGCTCCTACCATAAGGGATAGTGAGATTCATTCCTACCAAAACATTTTAAACCTCAGTAACATCTTTCTTTATGTTGATGTAAATTCAGTAATTAATTTATTCCTTTATTTAATAATATTCCTTGAATATTATCAATGCAAATAACGCGTTATAAATTTATCATGCAAGCGATATTGTAAAACTTCTATACGTTGATTGTCCTTTGAAAAAATTCGAAATAGTGATCTAGGGGTTCCAAAATTACGCTCACATGCGTACACCAATTATGACAAAATGTCCCCACCAGTTAAAAGGCATACGAGCTGGTGCTAATCATATAAATTAAGGGAGTACCGTTCCCAAACTTAAGGTCACAATTCGTTCTTATTGTAGAATTCCAATGCTTTCCGAATGTCAATGTTTCTCTCACCACGTTCAAACCTTTTAAGAACCTCTATTTTAATTTCTAAGGAAAGAGACTTTCTAGCTTTTTTCACATCCATCTTTCCCATGTTAGAATCACTGATAGCTCTTTTGAAGCTTATTTTAACACGAGGGGATATATTAAAGAATCATCATCATGTGTAATTCTGCCTCTCGGCAGGTCCAGTCATGGCAGCCCTCCAAGCTTCTCGATCCTGGGCCAGTATCTTGGTATTATCATACCTGCCTCCAACCTTAATTGTATCCAGCATCTGGTACCTCCTTCTTCCTCTTCCTCTCTTTCCATTTACCATTCCTTCAATTGCAGTCTTCAGCAGGCATTCTCTTCTCATAGTGTCCAAGCCAATTCATCTTTCTTTTCTTAATTTTTCCTAACATCTGTCTTTCTTCACCAATTCTTCTCAACACTTCCTCGTTCCTGACTTTGTCTTCCCAGTTTACTCCTTCCATTCTTCTCCAAATTCACATTTCTAGCGCTTCTAACCTTCTTCCATCTTCTTTCCTGAGTGTCCACGTCTCTGCACCATACATTACTACACTCCAGACATAACACTTCGCCAATCTCTTCCTCAGTTCTTTATTTAGCGGCCCGCACAATAATTTCCTTTTCCTATTAAATCCTTCCTTCGCCATGGCTATTCTCGATCTTATTTCCTTGGAGCAAAGCATGTCTTCAGAGATAATGCTCCCTAGATACCTGATCCATCCTACCTGTTCAATCTCTTCACCATCCAATCTGATGTTAATTCTTTCCCCTATTAAAGAATATTAAGAATTAAAAGCACAGAGGTAAACGACAGCTAAATGGAAAACGTTAACACTACGAAAGACGACAGTTAAACTGCCAACTGTATACATATGCCTACATACGTACACTTTTGTGGTGAAAGAAAATGAACGTGAGACTTCACATTGTAACAGTATGTATAGTATACATTGTATACTTTCTCGGCGAGCGATGGGATGCGCGTTAGACTTCACAGTGTAACATTCAAAGGCGTGGAAACGAACAAGGTGGCGCAAATAGGATGTTATTCGTATGTTCATTATAAATGGCGTTCAAATGAAAGCGCGTAAATCGGATTGGCGTAAATCGAGCGTTGCCTGTAATTCCTAATTATGCGGTTTCGTGGACTTTTTTGTGGCAAATGTTGTTCTTCATACGAATATTTAAAAATATATATATTTCACAGATCATATAAGAACTAGGGAATAATATGTTATTTAATTCTTCCGCATTCATACTCGGTGCGAACTCTTTCAGGTTTCTCCCGGAAAGGCGTGGGTTCGATACCAGGATAGTTTTCGTTTTTTCATTTGATTAACACGTAATCGGCTAGAATTCGATATGTAGACCTTTACTCTTTGACATTTTAAAATATCTTACGATAGAGACTTTGACTCGAGACTTATACCATTTCACGTAGAAAGAAATGAAGATTCGTATTCTTACCGTCAATTCTATTGTTTAATTCGTGTTTGCTCATTTTAAGTTTATATTCTATTTTCTCCGGTTTTTCGACATTTTAAAAAGGAGATTGCTAGGGTAGTTTGCATTGTTCATCTCAGATTTTTGCATTGTTAGACTCGCGCTTCAAGTGCATTTGCACTATGCTTGCAATAAAACGCATGAAGGACAAAAACAGATTAAGCCTCAAGTGACGTCACCTCCCAAAGTAAACGCAAATAAATCAAGAACGGTCGGCTCGATTTCGACAAATCTTTCGCCTGAATACTCGGCGCGAACAATTGCAGTTTTTAAGCGGCTAGTTGTCTCCCGAAAAAGCATGGGTACGATATCAGGAAAGTTTTCGTTTTTGCATTTGATTAACACATAATCGGCTGTAATACGGTGTAGATTTTTAGTCTTTAACATTTTAAAATAATTTATAATCTAGACTTTCACTCGATATTTACACTATTTCACGTAGAAATATATTAATATTCATATGCTTACCTTCGATTCTGTTGTTTAATTCGCGTTTGCTCATATTTTAAGTTTAGATTAGATTTTCTCCGATTTTTCAACATTTCAAAAAGGATTTTCCTAATGTTGCTGGCATTGTTGATCTCAGATTTTTGCATTGTGAGACTCGGGCTTTCAAATGCATTTGCACAAAGTTTACAATGAAACAAATACATCAAGGGCAATAACCAATTGAAAATTTGTATGAAAAGTTTCGTGTAAATATAAAACAAATGAAACACGTAGCGAAGAAACTTGAAGTCAGAAACGACCCCAATGCATTGGACAACTTAACATTTCAAATAGAAAGATATTTCACGCTTACATTGAAAATATCGTTTCGTTTGCAAATTTTATTTGGGAGTTTAAAGCAAATTACTGTATTGATAATGTTTGTGATTAATTTCTTTTGATAATTAAGCAATATATTTGACGCGTGGCCGGTGCATTTATAGTGATTACTTGATATTAAAGAAATCACAGAACATATGATTTGCTGTACCATCAAAAATAGTTAACAAAACAAAAGCTGTTGTTAGACTAAATCATGTAGATTTGGGTTTTTGGTTATGAAAATGGTGTGAATTATATGATTATTTTGAGAGGGGCAATAAAAGTGGTTCAACTAATAACACCTTTGTAACAATTTTTTGTCATAGAAACCGTCGCATTGGGCCACTTCACCCAAAGCTCCCTAAATGTTTGCAGGAAGTACTGCAACGGGCCCCTAGTTATTTTTATGGTGTTTACCTTGTAACCTCTTGCTGTAAAAACATAATTTGTAGTCTTATTTTTAGCGAGAAACTTCACTCTATTGTGAATTGTGGGTAGAGAAAACCCGGTAGCATTAAAATTTATCTGAGACTTCTGGATTCTTCCTTATGTTGCTGTATGAAGGATTAAACCTGTAGGAATAATTCACATGATTTGAATGAATCGAAAAACAACATCCCACTCCTCCAAATTATAGGCAGTACCTTCCAATATCCTCCGTCGCGCCGATTTAGGCATCCAAATGGCGGAGTTCAATTTCAGCATCTTCTGATATATATATATTAAGGTGACCAATCGTCCTCCTTTAGGGAGGAGAGTCCTTCTTTTGTAAGTTCTGTCCTCCCTCGAAAAGTGCCCTCCTACATGTCCTCCTTTTCGATATTTGAAGAATAATCTATTGCGCGTTATGTGACGTACATGACGATTCGTCAAGGCTCGGTACAGTGCGGTATAAGACGCGATTATGAGACGCATGCGCTCCGCACGGGAGACCTTGAGAGAGCGCGCCGCGCGCAAGTGGCTTAGTTTACTTCTTACCGAAACACGACACGGCACATACGCACGCAGTAGACTCACGGCACGTCGGCAATTGAATGACTCACGGTAATTATTTCTTTCTCAGTGAATACTCAATTATACAGAGGTAAGTACAATTCACGTTTTATTAATTCATTATCTATTTAATAATTTCCAAATATGTATAATTTTATTTACAAGTTTATACAACCCTGTTGTCAACAGAAGTGTAAAAAAATTTAAATTTTAGTGAAGTTTATTCGCTTATGTTATTAAAGTTTCAGTTGTAATAATTAATTTTATTTATTCATAATGTGCTTGCATCGTTCGTGTAGCTTTATATTTTATTTTTAATTTTAAATTTCATTTAAGGGATGGAAAAATCAAAAAAGAGGAAATGCCATTTCAACGATCAATTGAAAAAGGAATTTCCATTCCTCATATCAAAGGAAGATGCCATTGTTTTCTGTAATATTTGCAGAGGAGAATTTTGTATTGCAGTTGAGGGCAGAGCAGCTATAACGAAACACTTGTCCACCAACAAACATAAGCAATTATTACATGCATCAGCTTCCAGTCGTAAAGTAACAGGTTTTTTTTAAACTTCAAATTATTCTGAAGATGAAAAACAGTTAGCTGCAATGGAGGGAACATTTGCATTTCATACCATAATTCACAATCAAAGTTTTCGTAGCATGGATTGTACAACTAAATTATTGAAAAAGTTTCACAATGCTAAATTTTCATGCGCCAGGATTAAATCAGTATTTAAAAATTACTGTGATAAAATACTTACAGCAGACTTGAAAATTGCAGCATTTGTAACGGTTTTATCTGATGCATCAAATCATAATGAAACCAAATTGTATCCAATACTAGTAAGATATTTTAATGTTACCAAGGGGATTCAAGTAAAAATTTTAAATTTAGAATCCATTGAGGGTGAAACTGCTGAAATTTTGTCAAACCATCTATACAGAGTAATAAATGAAAACAATTTGAAATCCAAAGTTGTTGCACTAACAGCTGATAATACAAACACAAATTTTGGTGGGCGAAGACACAAAGGGGTGAATAATGTGTATGTAAAATTACAAGATTTACTCCGAAAGAAAATACTAGGAATAGGTTGTAATGCACATATTTTGTCAAATGCAATCAACACGGCGTCATGTGCCATGCCAATTGATGTAGAAGTAATAATAACTACAATTTATTTGTATTTTAGTCGTTTTACCGTTCGTGTGGCTATTTTAAAACAATTTTGTGAAGAAGCGAATGTTGAATACAAAAAACTTTTAGGATATTCAAAAGTTAGATGGCTTGCTCTAACACCTACTTTAGAGCGTGTTCTACAATTATTTGAGCCTCTCCGTTCATATTTTTTAAGTTTAGACAAATGTCCTAAAATCCTGGAATCGTTTTTCAATAATGAAATATCTGAGATATTAATGTATTTTGTACATAATCAAGCATCTATTTTTCACAAAACGATTCAAAAGATTGAAGGTGAACACATTTAAGCTACAGAAGTTAGTCTTATTTTGAATGACTTTATCCTTCAATATAAATCTCGATTTGAAGAAAAATTTCTTCCCTTAATTATAAAAAGAAAATTGTCAGACTTAGAGGAATCAAATCCGGGCATAACGGAAAAGTTTATCAAAGAAGTGCAGAATTTTTACCAAACATGTTTTCAATATATCGAAGAATGGTCTGAAACAAACATCACGGGAAATAACAGTTTTCAATGGTGTTTTTTGACTTCATCGCAAGTATATTGGACAGATATTGAATCTTGTGTTGAGTTTTTATCTAAAGAAATGCCAGACATTAAAATAGACAACAATTGTCTCTTTGAAGAAATTAGAAGACAATGTATATTTAAATTCTGAAAAATTAATACAATGGGAAAATCAACATGTTGAAATTGATAAAAGATGGGTGGATATTTTCAGCCATTTCAAAAATGAACATATTCCATGTGAAAATGTATTTATACTTGTTCAATTTACGTTGTGCTGCCCTGGAACTAATGCAGCAGTTGAAAGAGCTTTTTCAATTGCCAATGATTTTTGGACAAGTGAGAAATCGAGATTGAATGTTGATACTCTAGCTGCAGCACTTGCCGTAAAATTCAATATGAAGGATATTTCTTGTTCAGATATTTCCAATATATTGTTAGAAGATGATACATTGACAAAAAATATTAATTCAATGGAAAAGTACTCATTTAAATAATAATTAACAGGCATGTAAGCATAATTACAATATAAAATGTTACAAATGTTTTTATTATGCATATATCATATTATAGTGTATTTTTGTTGCAATGAATAAAATGTTTCTTTTATTTACGATATTTTTTTTTCAATTCAAAATTCTCTTAGTAAGTCAATCAAAATTAGTAGAATTATGGGCTCTCGCTTAAAATGATCACTCTATATTAATTATTCATAAAAGCACCTTGAACAATAATTAATTGAGAGAAACCTTGTTTTCAGCTATTGGTGCAATTAAGCAATTAAAACTCCTCTCGCCACCAACTACACACAATACCCGTTCCTTGGATCTACTTCCGAAACCAAAGCGAGAGGTTCCGGAGGGTAGGAAATGCAATAATCGGTTTGGAGCAGATGTATACTGGACGGAAGGCTGTGTGAAATGGATAGAAGCTTTGAGAGCGACGGGATAAGACGCAAACCAAGGGCTAATCGTGTTAGAAGGAGAACAGACGGGGATATCGGTTTAATGGTCGAAATGGATTAGTAGTTGAGGCATCCTGGTGTTCTATCACAGACGAGTAAGAGGATAGGCTAGAGAAGATAGGAGTCTTTGGTTAAGTGAAAGGAGGAGATACTTAAAGAAGTACTTCATAGTTTTTTTGCAAACCGCTGGACAGAAGGCCATTCGAGGAATAGCCAACCCAAGGCCTGATCAATACAAACTATCTAATAATAATAATTGCGTGTTTGTTATTCTCTCCGTAACGCAGCATGATGTTAAATTGGAGTATGTATAAACGCTAGTAAGTCAAGAAAGGTGGTTCCAATTTAAATCATACTTGCAGGATTTACTCGGCTTAATCCTTTCAACTTTAGACTGTTCACCTTCTAGAGTAGCATCGTGGCTTCAGTTCCAGGAGCGTTTCTTTTCTACATTTGATTAACATGGGGATTGGTGTGGAATGTATTTTTTGTTTATTTTTTTTTATTTTTAAAATGATTTATTATCATGGTACGGGACTTCAATCTAAGAATTACTGAAAGAATAAAATTACATTTTCCTACCACCAAAATTCTAATGCACCGCGAATTATTCCAAAAATATGTTTAAACACCAAATTTCTCGGTTTCTGAAATGAAAATATTTCGTTGTTAAGTGCTGACTTCACAAAATTATGAAAACCTAATTGAATTGACATATAAAATAGCAATTTCTATTCGTTTATCTAAACAACTCGAAATTGCAAATTCTAAAAAAATTAGAATCGTCTATTGGTGAATCACCGCTGATGACAGTTTCCGTATTCGGTACACTCATCTAGCGTTCCCAAACGTTTTATGAGTATTTGTGAAGAATAATGTTTCCATTGAACGAAATACTTTCGTCTTTATTTTTCTCTCATTTAATATTCGATTTATTCTTGTGCAACCAAACAAGAATGATTTCTGTGTACAGAAAAGACCAGTTTCTCAGATAATTCTTTCGCCTTCAATTATGGACCCTGTACCACTTCTTATCTCTGTGGACAGTGTAAAATATACCTCTCCGTTTCCTTTTGGATCTTATAGAACAGTGATACCCAATTTTTTCGAGTGGATGAACCACTTTTTAACCTTCAAACATTTATCTGACCACATCATGCTACTAGTTGTTTTTACACTTCATTATATATGGAAACCTAACGTAATAACAAAGGAATAATATGCACTAAGCAATCGTTTGTAATACTCACACTTAAAATTTTCTGAAATTCTTACTTAGTATAAATAATTACATTAATTTATACATTCAATAAATGCATTTGTGTGGCATAGCAGTAAGGATGTCATTTTTTCCGCGGGTCCCCTGTAGTAGCCTCGGGGACCACCAGGTATCCGTGGCTCACAGTTTGGGATCCAATGTTCTAGAGGTTTTCTGTGGTTTCAAGTAATTTTTGATTGTACGAATTTTTAGAGGACTATTACGCATTGTTATTTAAAATTTCAATTCGTTACTTTAACGATAATTTCATTCATTCGTCAGAGAATCATTAAAACTTTATTTTCAGTTTTAAAATCACTTTCTTGAGTAAGTTCCTATGTAAACTCTCATCCAACCCACCGAGGCACACGCGACCTCTAATAATATCCGCCAAAGCACTCACATTTATGAATGCGGCCCACCACGTAAAAAGGTTGCACGCCCCTGCTCTAAATCCTTGGCAGGAGGTGTGTAGCCCGGCTATCTTACGCGAAATTGACGTGGGTCAACTCATTTCTGATAACATTGCCAAAAGGGGAGTGCAGCAACGACCTCAATATAATCTTGCCCCGAATCTTTGGCTACACCTGGTGGAAGATTCAACAAGGTGACGTTTTTCCTCACCTTACATACAAGCTCATCAAAGCAATTGCTTCAGGAGACACTCGTTTATACGTATCTTGAAGGGGACGTATTCGTCTCTGTGTGACAGTTGTGACTGCAATGTATGAAGAAATAGGGAAATAATATACGGGCATGTATGCCGCATTTGTTCTCATAAAAAATCGAATTTTAAACTAACTTTGCTTTATTTTTTTAAACCTTACATATTTACGCCAGTAAACCTTCAAAATTCATGCTATGCCAAAAATATTAATCTGTAGGATAAAATATTGTATACATTATTATATGCCTTATATATATTATATACATGTTGATGAGATTGTGTTAAAAGTACTTAAAGGAAAAAAGCAAACAGGCTGAAGAAAGAGACCAGATCGATCAGAAACGTGGACTACGAATTTTTTAAGAACCTAACACGCTTTATAAGTTATGCCGAGAGTTTATATTAGTTATTAATAACAATATTTTATTGATTGACATTTTTATGGGCCTCGACTATGTTTTTGTGATAAAAATAGTATTTACCATTGATAATGCTTTTAGTTTTGTGAGGCAAGAACCGTTGTTCCCTATTCCCGTATGTCCTCGGTTTTGGTATTCTCGGTGTTTTCCATGGACGCAAATCCTGCAGACAGTGAAGGTCTGCCGTACAGTGAGGTGCATTTGAGTATGTGAACCCTTCAAATAAAGACAATTAAAGTTATAAAAGAATTAGGTATCTATATTAGATAAAATAAATTTCCATGCGAATGTTTGAGAACGTTGTTATTTTGCTTTTTATTACACGACGTTAAAGTTCCTCATATTATTCTTATTACGTCAATCGTTTGGGAATTTTTAGTTCGACCCTTGAAGGAGTCGCATGTTTTTCTGTCACACTTTAAAATGACAAATTACGGGAAATTCACTAAAACATTTTATCCTAACTAATTCCGGATCCTCTCCGCAACTCTCATTCCCTGATATTAATTCATACGAAAAGGGGTCGGATAATGGAATGGTTATCGTCTTTCCATGCTACAGAACCGGGTTTCAATCTACGTAGTGACGGATTATTCAGTCTGCCTGTCCTTTGCTTGCGTTTCATGATTATATTGCTCGAGTTATTGCAGCCTCTCGGCCGGAAGGGAATTTAGAGGTGCCTGTTGCCTCTCTCGGTGCATTTAGAAACCCGATTGGGCTGAATCACCCATCGGGTTTCTCTCCTCTGTGCAGATGCATGTCTGTGTGTGCATGTGTGTGTGCGTTTGTCCCTTGAGGCCCCTGGCATCAGGAATGGCATCCTACCATGAAGAATTACGCTATCCATAGCGTGAGTCGACCCTGCTGAAAACTGACGAACGTACGAAGGATTTTACTTTGGTAACAGAAAGCATATAGACATCGATCAATTGAATGTCCAATGACTGAAATTATTTTTAGTGAATTAATTTAAGGAGACCGATTTGGAAAAGAAACCAAATTTCTTCACCTGACGTACGTTTATAATTTTGTGTATGGATTTTTCAATAAGGTGCAGGATTCCGCGTTTAAGTTACTTTAAAAATTAAACATGTTATCATAATAAAATGTTATGCAATGAAGTCCTGTAATTGTTCTTCTTCTCAGTCCTAATCTCTACGAAAGAGTGTGGTGGCATCATGTTATGGAAGCCGCTGTTTGCGTTCAGCTTCCTCTGTCCAGAGCTAGTTATTTTGAGTCATGATGTCCTTGGCTTGTAGTTGTTATAAGGAACAAAATAATCTGATCGATTTGCTGAGGTCATGTTAAATTGTACCGATGTTGCAGTAATTACAAGGCATTTGTCACCCTTCATCTACCTTTTTCATAAATTAATTTTATTTATTTTTATTTTGTTTATTTTGCGTTGGCGACTTGAAAATATGCGCTGAACGGGAATATAAATGAAAAACTAAGTGGGAGAGCGAAATTTTTATCCAGAGTCGATCATAAAAGAGAAAGAGGTTTTGATGGTTTCACTATTATGCCATAAATAGTATCTAAAATGTTGTTATAAACGCCTCAAATGAAAAAATTCTTCCATTTCAAGCTCCTCTTGACCAAAATATGTGGCATTATTTTTATTACTCGTACAGACTTCATATTACATCTAAATTATTTTGGAATATTCTTTTGAATGATAATGAAAACTAAACAAAAGATATAGTCATAGTGAATAAATCTTATTTATTTAAAGGGGAAAACAAAATCTACTTGAAAGTAATTATGAATGATTGGAATGAACAGCTATACTTTATTTGATGTATGAATTTTACGGTAAATTAATGAGACATTTTTGAGTCAAGTAACCGCAATTAATTGCATATTTAATTGATCATCACCAAATATTTGTTTTGTGTCGGTGGAAAACAAATGAAAATTTCGACTTATTTTCTCTTCCATTAGCGAGTGAGACTCGAAAAGTAAATTTGTTTTTTCAAGATTCACAATCAGCCCTTGGCAACGCATTTCTCGGTCCGTTCATTTATTTTTTCAAGTTTGGAGTGCGTTTGTGTACGAGTGAGGAGTTGCTGTTTGAGTTGCGGCAGCCGTCGGATGGTGCTTCCATATTTTGGCAAAGCTTCTGTTTTTTAAAAAGTGTTTTCGAAAATTATTCGGCTCCCTTTTTTAATTCGTTGACAGTTTTAAATTTGCTTTTTGTAAAATGTTTAGTTTTGCCGGAACATTCTTTGGAAAAACAAAAACAAGCGCTACCTTTGCTGTAAATAATCAATTTTTTGCTAACATTTCCACTCTGTTTGGAGAAATAATAAGAGGATTAGTTTGAATAATACTGATCTATTTTTTCTCCCTTTCATTTTCAGGTAAGTGCCATGTTTCCTCTGTCGTGTTAATCATATAATGTGGGGGACGCTTTGGTTCGCGTATTGGTAAGTACATGGCGAATCTATTAGGTACCCGTAATTGATAAGTGATTCGATTTTATGGTCGAGAGTGTGTCTTTAATGCTATTGGGTAACAAACGGAGAGGATATAAAATTAATTCTAGTGCTTTTATGACATTTTATAGCTTCACAAATATAATCATCTGACTAAATTCTACAACAATGTTTTCTGATGGATTATTAAGTTTTATGTTATTGTTCTTTGGAAGTTAAAGCTTATGAATGTACCAAAATGATGGTTTTTTACGTATTGTGTCACTGTAAAAGATTTATTTTCCAAACCCGCACAATATATCCCAAAATCCTATCACACCTTCAAAACAAATTTCCGTCAAATCAAGTATATCCTAGAGATTATACATATTCTAAAAGCATCTCTCATAGAAAGAAAGCCGTCCTGCGGTAGCCACTCAAATACCTATTACTTTTAGCTCAAAAATAACTACTCACCATAAGGAACATATATTAGGGATAAAAAATAAATTCAAACGATATAAAATGATCTCAGGAGGTATTGTAGTGAACTAACTTCTAACATTCATAGAAAGTCCAAACTTCTCAACTCCACTACTCTCTTCCCTCTTCTATTTCTAGCTTCTATTTTTGTTTTTATTCCACATTTATACAGGCGAAATGGTAATGTTTTTTATTCTCGACAAATTTTATTTAAATATTAAATTGTTCGTTGAAACTGACTTTTAAATCACAAAATTCGAGACAATCGGATACAGGGGAAGATTCAGTGAGAGGCAGTTCCCTAAATCTGTTGCCAATAATGTCTAAGAAATTAGGCCGTCTGTATCTGTATTGTCTAAGTATTTTTTATTCAAAAGTTACGTAGATTTTTATGATCTTGACTAGAGTCACAGTATTTTTTGAAAAATTAATTATTAAGGGTTGTAATTCACCGATAAGGTAGTCTCGACAGCCATAAGAAGGTTTAGAAAACCAGTTGAGCATTTTGCTGCAAATCAGCCGTCATCAATGGAGATGATTCGTCGATGGTGGATTCTTGGTTGTATTCTAGAATTTAATCTCGCTAAATAGCCACGGAAAGCGGTTGCTTTGTAGTCAAAATGAGCATCTCGTTTTACCAACCTTTTTATGGCTATTGGAGGAAGAAATTTCCAATTTGATTTCAGCCATAAGGTGGGCTCCACAATTCTTTTTTTCAAGATACTTGATTGCATAATTAAATACCCCATATATATATATATATATATATATATATATATATATATATATATATATATATATATATATTACTCACCTCACTTGCAAATCCAATCAAAGAAAACCGATTGTTAATTGATCGGCAGCATACCTCGATATATATTCTTCTTTATCGTAATTTTTTCTTTACTATTCTGCTTTTCTTTTTTCCTTTACCTCAATTTCTACACCTCTCTTTGTCACCGCTCTCCTCTGCTATTCCTTTATCTAACTGCCCCTTTCTATGTCACTTTATTTCCGTCAGAATTATTAGTCTTACGAGGATAAGTTTCCGATTGAACCAAGGCTCTCCTGCCGGTAGAATTCAATACAACACAAAGGGCCCTCTTTGTACACGAAGTCTCCTCGCGTAAGGGCGTGTAATTTTCATCAACGAATCATTAGGGACTAAACCTATCAGCCGATTAATTGCTAGATGCTGTTCGATAGTACGTGAGGCCTTCAAAGGAGGGGTTTGCCACTTCACCGATAGGCACTTGTAGGCTCGAATGCTCTCCAAAGACTCCAACTGGGATCTTAGAGGCTACGGTCCACACCCTTGTGACCGTCGAGTCGGCCTCTGAGAAGCGAAAGGGTGGGAAGGGTTAGGGAGCGGGTGCGAAGAGGGAGAAGGATGGTTTTTAGGGGGAGGGAGGAACGTGGGTCGAGAAAGGGGAGGAGTGGATGGAGGGATCTATCTGAGAGTCTTAAAGCCTTCCTTCCTCCTTTTTTCACGTTGGGAAGCGACGGTTTCGAGTTACCACCATCCCCGGCTGTTGAAACACGCAATATATATACGATCTTACGATGCATCACAATTTCCGCGGTGTGCACTTTCTCCCGCTCGTGGCGCGTTACATTTTTTATACACCCGATGAGAGTAGAGGGCTCCCTTCTCTTTTTCATTTTCTCATCTCGGCCGAAAATATCGAAGGGTGAAATTCGGAAAGATGTTATTTTTATATTCGAATTATTTCTTTTGTTTAATTCCACACGAGATTTGTGTTTTTTACTCTCGAATCTGCCTGATTTTTTACGTCCTCGCGAATTTGATGTAGAATGGGTGTTCTGTATAAAACACGAAGTTATAAGAAGTCAGAATATCGACCTTAAGTGATAAATGAATAATTTTAAGAAAACATTATACAGCGTATTGTGAATGTACTTTTTTCCAATAGCCATAAAAATAGATTTGGAAAACCAAGCGCGTATTTCGGATACAATGCAACCGTCATCAGTAGTGATTCACCAATTGAATTGAACTACGTCTTTATTGGGGCGAGATTGAGACTAAGTCAGTGGCCACTTCCACCTAACCCCATGTTATTTATAAATACAATATTTAAGTCACATGGATAATGATTTTATGCACACACATACGTATATAAACACATATATAGACATGTATGTGTAATAAATATTTATCGTGACATTTGATTAGGCAAAAACAAAAAAAAAACAATTAATGTATAAAGAAATTCACCTATCCATTAGTCATTTATAAATACAATATAATTGTCGCATAGATACTGATTTTGAATCACAAGTATTCGTATATAAACATGTGCGTAAATGTATACAATCATTCGTCATGACATAGTACAAATAAAAAAATCAATGTACAAAGAAATTAGCGTAACCGCTTGTCATTTATAAATAAAATATAATATAATAGTCACATAGCTAATGAATCTGTAAATTGCCGTTGGTGAATCACCACTGATAGCGGCTGCTCTGTAGCCGAAACGAGTGTCAGATTTCCCCACTTTTTATGGTTATTGGATAAACATAATTTATATACTCGATTTCAGCCATACGGTGAACTTTATAATTTTCTCTTGATTTAAACTGTATGGTAAAATGCCTATAACTCGTACTCAAAATCTTCAACATCATATTTGTTGTAATACTGATGATATGTTACGTAACGAAGTTTTATATTCTTGGGAGAATGCACCTCACCGGAAATACTCTAATGCAAGAGTGAAGGATCATAATGGCTTGATAACTTGGTCAACTAAATTATCCGCCGGCATGTGGAAGGCCCATGTCCGATTTCCAGTCAAGTGCAGAATTTCTCTCCTCCTCCTTTAAATTTAGTACCGGTGTTCATATGGGACAAAAATTAATTTAAGAATGGTCCTGACAGTTGGCCCTCTGCTCACGCGACCTACACTCGCTCCAGCATACGTACGATAGCGAGTCTTAAGAAGTTCCTTTTCGCTAGCTCCCTTTTTCCGCCCCTGGGGCTCTTTCCTCGCACAGTCATTTTGGAGCCATAGACACGATTTAAAAAAAAGCATCCATCCCCGTTTTATTCGAATGTTGAAAAAACACTATACCGTCCTAGATTTTGGTATGGCAAAGATTTATTTTTATAAAGCTCTATTTCCTTAGTGATTTTTCACAATTTTCTTTTTCTCCCTACCTAGAGAGGATTCTTTGAATCCGAATATCAAGCATGGGAGAGTTTTCCTGTCTATATTATTGCATTTTCCTGTTCTTAACTATCAGTACATGGCAATCAGAAATCTTCATTTTTATTGTCTAACCTCGGCCTTCCAACGCCTATCGATGCATTACATTCTCCTTGTAGAATTCGGGCTGCAGGCGCGCACCCAGGATTTTCTCTTAAGGGGGGCTCAGCCCTAAAATACATGAGTAGATTGCTAGTTGTTAGAAACTTCACACGATATAAATTGCGTAATTCAAGAAGTATCTGTGTAATGATTATAAATTATAAGCTGAGAGAAATATAAAAAGTCAAAAGAGTATATTTCCTGTGAAAATACACATTTACAACGCTAGTAAGAGATCTTTTAAAGGGGGCTGAAGCCCGTCAGCCCCCCCTCTCGGTGCGCCCCTGCCTAGCTGGCATCCTTTTATTCGTATAATCAAGTCATAATGTGCTCTCCTTTTCCTATACTTTCGACGCATTTTTATTCTTTTGGAAGGCTGCCGTTCAAGAAAAACTCATTATATAGATTAATGCTCTCCCAATCATTAAGACATTTTTACAGCACATTTATCATATATAATATCATATAAGTCCTTCGAAAACCTAATGATCATTCCTTTGTTATTTAAAAACTTAACCGTTTTATAATATACCTTTAGATGCTTCCATGTTGTTCAGTACTTCTTTATTACTGAGCGAAAGTTAAATTTAATAGGAGATAAAAAACCCAGGAATTGATTTAAAATGAAATAATAAACCAGCAAACATTCGTTGGAATCTGTTTCTATCACCAAATGTCTCTGCTTAACTTATACAAATTACGAAAAATATGATCCCATATTAATGAATTTTAATTGGTTTTGTAGGTTATTAAGTTAGTATATGTATTTTTTTCTTGTGAATTCTTTAGAGGAATTGAAATACATAATATAATTCTTTAGCTTGGTGTTTTTTAGTGTTGAATATTCATATATTTGTTATTTTAGGTGTGGAGATATTTTCAAAACTGCTACTTGCATCCTCGCCTCGTGTTTCATTTTAAGCTACGGTTGTAGATGGAGGAAATTACGCCGTAAGCGCTACAAAATTTCTCCCATTTTTTACCAAGTGCTCTTACGTAAGCAGTCAAACTCCTGCAGAATCTAAAGAACAAAATTCTTTCGGTTAAACCTTACCGACTTGATTTCACGATTTTTACGAAACTCTTAACGTGTTTTAGGGCTTTAGATAAAGAGTCATTTTCCGAGAACAGTCTTTTTGCGCAGTAGACTGGTGCCTATCCAAACATCTGTTTCTGGAGCAAGGAAGATATCCCAAAAATTTTTCGTGATATTATGCTTTAAAAATGGAAGAATATTTTTAATCGGCATATCGGATACTCCTACGCAACTTTTATGGGAGTCATTCGAGTCACTTCCATTCGTGCGGCGGTTGGAATTTCCTCTTTAACATATGCGTCTTACAGTTTTATTACAAAAACACCCTTTACCGAATTTTTTACATGCTATCAAGGGGCACAAAAATGTAAATCTGACATAATCATTACAAGTTTAAGGTTGAATTGCTAAAAGTGAGTCAGATAATATTTTAATGTTTTAGAAACATTTTGTTTTTTCGAGAATGTTCCATAGAAAAGATATATAAAGTTTTTGGAATGTGTCTATTTAACCAATTTATTATTCAAAACGAATATAAAAGTGATGTTACCTTCATGCATCCGTAATTTTAGCTGCTGTTTATCCTCTTAAACAGCCATTTTTGTCTTTTAGGAGAAAAGAAACAGGCAAGTCAATCTTACTCATTGAACATTCTTTATAGTCACCTGTTTTCAAATCCAGAGTTAGTATATCATTTAGGCAGTGTATCTACATTTTCTATCCAAACAAATTAGATTTTTATCTCGGGTGTGCTAACCTCTTATGCTCTGAAATTGAACGACAAGCTTCGCTCAAATTTGTTACTCTAAAGATCATCAATAACTACTTTGCTAAAATGGGGTGGGTTTTATTTTGAATTTAGGAATGTAATCAGTAATTAAAAATGTTTCATCGATTTGTTTTGCATTGACTTTACGCGTATCTATATTTTATTTTCCATTAAAAATGTTTTTATTTTCAGAAAATTAACTAATCCATATGCAACAAATTAAAATAACCATATCAGCTTTAACAAATTAAATCGGCCAGGAATGTCTTTTTTTTAAGAACATTCGTAAAATTTCTTCGAGTGAAGAATAAAAAATTCTTTAATTAAAAAAAAAGAATTAATCGCGAATATTAGTTACGCTTACTGCGCAAAATACTGCGGTTTAATTTCTAGTATGTTTGCGCTGCTCATATGATCAAAATGGCGTTAATAGCAATGCATTTACGTTCATTTGATAGCAGGTTGTATGGCGCCAAACTTACCCTTTGAATCCACACCACTGTAAGTTATTGAATATCTCTATTGTAAAAATTTTTCAGAGATTTATAATTATTTTACGAAGATCCTGCGAGGAAATTTTCCCCGCTCGGTGAGTTATTAGCTACACAGTGGTTTACACGACACGATAAATTTCGGCACTTACATATTGGTCGTATATTTTAACCGGGAAGCAACCTCATCTAAAAGTCCGTCCAACAGTCAATTTATGCTATTCGCTTCCTCCATCTCTCGCCCTGTTTTGACATAGATCATATTCGGACCAAGTATGAGTCGCCGTTCCGTGGTTCAGTGCATATTTCGAGCGATGCGATGGGCGTAGTTTTCCGCTTCGCCGCTCCGGCAGCAGAGGAAGAGGCGGAGAGAGAGAAGAGAAGTGAGAGGTGAGGAGAGGAGAGGAGAGGAGAGTAGGAAAGAGAGAGAGGAAAGGGAGAGGGAAGGGGGAGGGAAGGGAGAGCAAAGGGAGAGGGAAGGGAAGGGAGAGGGAAGGGAGAGGGGAGGGAGAGGGGAGGGAGAGGGGAGGGAGAGGGAAGGGAGAGGGAAGGGAGAGGGAAGGGATAGGAAAGGGATAGGAAAGGGAGAGGAAAGGGAGAGGAAAGGGAGAGGAAAGGGAGAGGAAAGGGAGAGGAGAGGGAGAGAATCGCCTCGAATTTTCACTGGCAACCTGGAAAGGAGCCCAGTTTTTTCATTATCGGTACTTTCCTTGAGTCAATGTAATTTCAATTCGATTTTCCTCGATCGCGTCGTGCCCGATAAATGAGCAGCGGCGACCGCAATCGATTATTTCGATTTTCTTTACAAGCGTTTTTAAAAAAAGAAATGAGTTTCATCCGAGTGCCCTTGTCTACGTATAGGAAATTTGTCAAGTGGGGAGCGGTAAAATTGCGTAGTTAATGAAATCGAACGGTTCGAAGCGATTTATTTACGTTACCGTAATTTCGGCAGTTTAGTATTGCCGAAAATGCCACTAGTTCTAGCATTTAAATTCTTTAAAGGGATTTTGCGCTAAAATAATTTTCGTTACACTCGAGTTTTCTAATGCTCTAATTCACGAGTAGTCTTCAAATATCAGCAAGCATATCAGAGTTAATAAGAGCAAAATTACCTTTTCTAAAATTAAGGCAATTGAAAGTGATATTAGTTTATAACAGATTGAAATAAATGTCATCTTCATACATGCAAACATAACATTACGCAGTAATTATTAGTCATGTCGACCATGACAAATATACCGTCAGTGATCATTCCATAAACATAATACATGAGGACAACATATTTGAAAATGCTGTAGATCAGTAATCTTATTCACTTAATTCAGCATATCCAGTTCCAGAATTTTAGTTCAATAAGTTCTTCAGAAGCGAGAATATTTCGCTAAAATCTCTGAATTGGTTGAGAAGAATTTACGTATGATTACTATAATATACAACTTACGAATTTTATAGCAAACCTGTTTATGAAGATGTTTTCCTTGTATGAATTTTATATATTGAAATAATTACTCCGTCAATAACTAATACAACAAAAATCCTCAATTTTCTGATATAGAAAAGCATTTTACACGCGTTGAAATTTTTATTTATACTACTTTTTACGAGCATTGCCCCTGTCATCTTTTCGATTCTTCCTGTTCTGCAAATTATGCTTAGTTCGCGATTTGCAGGGCGAGCATTGACGCCGATTCAGTTGAAGAGTTCGAATGGAGATCACTGATCTCACAGCCGCCTTGAGCAACACCTCCAAACCCTTCATATAACCCTCCCTCCCTTCTCCTTCCCTCTCTCCACCCTCCCCCACCCACTCTACCAATACCCTCGGCGATCATTAAGTTCACTTGACCCAATTCTACGCTTTCTCCCTCAGTCAAAGAATAAAAAGAGGATTTTCATTTGGGTAGAAAAGGAGATAGGGCTTGAGAGAGAGAGAACGAGAGAGTGGGGGTGATTGAAGAGGGCTTTGCGAAGGAAGTAGAACGCATGGAGAAGTTTTCCCCTCCAAATATTCCCCTTTTCCCAAAATACGTATTAATTCCTTCGAGAAGTTTGAAATACTCTTCTCACCTCCCTGCTCATAATTCCGTTTTATGCGTGGTGATAAATACGAGGAGATTCGGATGTATACTATAGGGATGGTCGTGGGCGTATGGTGGAGGAAGGATAAATGGAAGGAGAAAAGAAGATAGAAGTGGGAGGAAATGGCTAAGAAAAATTGAGAAAATGTTCGGAATAACGTTCGCATCAAGATATTTTCCGTTGCCAGCATTCAAAAATAAAATCGCAAAGCGAATTCAGTATAGTATCATAAGTATCGCATTTTGGTTAAAAGTAAATTGGCACAATATGTCCCTCCGATTGCCATAAAAATAGGAAAACCATAAGCGAATTTAGGCTAAAAAGCAATGCTCTACTATCGGGTAATCAGAAATTATGACGGTTACTTTGTAGCTTAATTGCGCATCTGACTTTTCTAAACTTTTATGGCTATTCCAGAGACTGTCAATTTGCAGAGAAGTTTCAAATGTTGTAATTCGTATTCTTATACAAACATTTCAATTTCCTAAGCTCGAAATAAATTAACTAAATATGAATATCTTTATTCTATGAAATTTAATATTTTCAAAGTTTTGTCATTTTAAAACATAGCTTTGCGTCAAGAGTGTAAAAAACCTAGGTTTTCTGCAAATTTTTCCATCTTGAATACGATTTATTTTAAAGAAATACGCCACGTGCTCACTAATCCGGGGGAGAGAAGAAAATAAATTTTAAGACGCTTATGACTTGATTTGTGATTTTTAAACAGCTGCGTCATTTATAACAAGATCATTATTTTCTTTTAAGCCAAAAAATGCACATGGACAAGCTTATAGTCTAAATATAAGCTACGTTGGGACGAACGATTATTTCGTGATTTGTTCAGATGGGTCTATTCTGTCAAAGTAATGTTTTTTGACTCATGCTATATATATATATATATATATATATATATATATATATATATATATGTAGAGAGAGAGAGAGTTGGAATATATTCAAAAGTTTTGTTTGGAAAGAGACGAGATTGGTTTATCTTGGTTAGAATAGATTAATATTGGTTTGCGCAGGGTTTTTGAACGAATTGTGAGTGTTGGAGGTCGCGGAGAATAGGGTTTTGCCGGGGCAGGCGACGGGGCAAGTGGCGGTCGATTTGGACAGCTGTGTCTGCCTCACATCTCTGTCCCATCCGCCATTTTAACTTGTTCGCTACCCTCCTCCCCCACTCTCTTCCTCTGCATGCATCTCCCTTCCCTCCCTATCCCTTGCTCTCTCCCCCTATCCGCCTCCCTCCCTTTCTCTCTTTTCATTCCTTTCTCCCTCGGCATCTTTCTCTCTCTATTCTATATCGCTCTCCCTCCATCTATATCGCTCTCACTCTATCTATATCGCTCTCCCTCTATCTCCCTTTCCCCGCCTCTTCATTCCTCCTCCTCTCCTTTACTCTACTTTTATTCGCTACCCATTCCTTCCTCACTATCGCTTTCTCTTTCTTTCCCTTTCTTAATTTTTTTCTCTTCTATACTCCCCTCTTCCATATCTCGTTCCCTTTTTTACCCATCTTCCTCGTTCTTTTTTGCTCATCTCTTTATCTCAGTTTTCCTCCTTCCTTCCCTACCTCTCTCTCTCACTATGCGTCCTTCCTCCAAATACCTCTCCGCGGCACACCGGTCTTCCTTCCATGGAACGCCAGAGGGAAAGAGAGGGAGAAAGAGAGGAATCCCGGGAATATATAAAAGCAGCAGTGGTGAGAGGGAAGGTTGGGGGGGGGGAGAGGTTAAGGAGGAAGGGAGGAGGAGATCTTTGCATTTTGCCAGTGGGAATTATAGAAAGTAGTAGTCGTGCCATCGCTTATGCTCTTTTCTCCGTGTCTCCCGTATTTAAAGCGGTGAAGAAAGGATAAATGACTACCGCTGTGGCTCATAAGACCAATGATGCCAGTGCTGTCCCAAATTTAAAAGGAATGTCTCTCTTTCACCTTTTCTCTCTCTTTCCTTTCATCTTTCGCTCTCCATTTCCTCTTTGTCATTTCTTCTCTTTATGACTTCTTCTCTTTATGACCTTCTCTTTCTTTACCTCAAATTATCTCCTTTTCTCTTACTGTAAACTACCTTAAAACCTCATTCTCTCCATATTCTTCTCTCTTATCTTTCATTTCTTCCTCACCGTGTCCACCTTGTCTTTTCTCCATTTCTCTCTATTCGAATTTTCACTTTTCTATCGCTCTTTTTCTTGTGCCCCCTCGATTTTGTCATCTTTTCTTTTTCTCTTTCCATATTTCCCTTCTCGTATCTCATCCTTCGTCTTTCCCTCTTATGTTAATTCCGGCTTGTCTCTTTCTCTCTGCCTTGGTCTCACCCTTCGCATTATAGCATTCCAATAGAAACGGAGGCATATTTCCCTTCAATTACGATTAGGTAGCCAGTTGTTTTTTGGCCGGATGGCACACTCGACCCTTTTTATCCTCACGTTATCCCCGTCCACTTAATTACGAGGAACCATTTTCTAATCGAGAACAGTACAGACCGCCATTTGCTTTATTTCGTCAAACAAAAAAAATTGTCCTATTCCTTATATAGAGCTACCTTAAGGCTCTGGAATATACATTTTGTAATATTATAATTTATTCTGAGTTTTTTATTCAAGATAATTGGTTGGTTATTTTTAGGACGAGTTTTCTGAATGTTAATTTTTGTTCTTGGAGTATTTTTAACAGAATCACAATCTCCTATTAATCCTTTTAAGTGTATTAAAGCATCGAAAATGTATTCTTTGCAATTTCTATTATTTGGGTTTTATTCTGCATAGCATCTGCCAAGTCGAAGAGGAATCCTCATTATCATTTTTACGACAGTGCAATCTTCAGCTCGCCATATTACAATTAACCAATTTGCCAAATTTTCATAATCTCCTTGTTTTGGTTACGAAGAGGATCGACACGAGCACGAGTCGCCCCCTGCGAGAACCTCTCCTTTTCGCCGTTCTCTCCCTCACCCTTCTCTCCCTCCTTATCTCTCTCCCTCTTCATCTCTCTCCCTCTTCATCTCTCTCCCTCCTCATCTCTCTCCCTCCTCATCTCTCTCTCCCTCCTCATCTCCCTCCTCATCTCCCTCTCCCTCCTCATCTCCCTCTCCCTCCTCATCTCCCTCTCCCTCCTCATCTCCCTCTCCCTCCTCATTTCCATCTCCCTCCTCATTTCCATCTCCCTCCTCATTTCCCTCTTCCTCAGCCACCACTCCCATCCGAAATCATCCCATCAGTCTCCCCTCTCTACACGACCCGCGACACCTCTCACCCCCTCTCCGATTCCACCTTCTCTCCCTCACACAAACACACCTCTCTCCTACTCCCTCTTCTCAGCTCCCTATCTCTTCCTATCTGCGACCCCTATACGCCCCTTTCCTGCGCTCTCTTCGCGATCTTGCCTCCTCCCTCTCACTACCCTCCTCCCCATCTCTCCCTCCAATCTCCTCATCCTTCCTACTCTCCCACCCACCTCTCTCCCCCCCTCTCTCCCTCCACCCCTCTCTCTCCCTTCACCCCTCTCTCTCCCTCCCCCCTCTCTCTCCCTTCCCCCTCTCTCTCCCTCCCCCTCTCTCCCCCCTCTCTCTCCCCCCCCTCTCTCTCTCTCATTCTTCCCCTTCCACAAACTTCTTCCTCGCCTCTCACCAAAGGCGATACCCTAATTCCGGTGTAGCCCAAATTCCATCCCTTTTTGAGTGCCGCCGCCTTCCTTTTCTGCCGGATATGCTCATTCCAACCGCCGCACACCCTACTCCTCAGAACCCCGCAAGCCCACTGCGCTCGGCTCCCCATGCCGTCCTCTCCCCTCCCACAAGCACCCCTCCACTTCATCTTGAGGGGGAGGAGCGGAAGAAAAAGGGAGGCACTTTTGGTAGAGCCGAGAAGGGGGTCAGGAGGGATAAAAAACATAAGGCAAGAAAGGAGAGAGAGACGGAGAGAGTGGGAGAGAAAAACGGGGAAGGAAGAGATAGAAGGAAAAGATTAGAGAAATGGAGAGAGTGAGAGAGGGAGAAAGGGGGATGGAGAAAGGAAAGGAAGGTGAGCGAAGAGATAGGATGAGTGGGAAGGAAAAAATGGAGGGAGGGAGGGAGAGATGGTTAAAAGGATAGAATGGGAGATGGAGAGATGCATTGGGAGAGAGAGAGATGGAGAATTGTATGGGGAGATGAGAAAGAGAGAAAGAGAATAGATAGAGATGGGTGGAGGAGAGATTCGGAAGAGGGGTAAAGGTAAGGTATGGGAAAGAGTTAAGGGGTAGTTTGGTTAGGAATCGTTCGTGACGGAATTGGAGGAAGAGAAACGGGCGGCTGGATGGTTGCAAGAGAGGATTTGACCTTGGGAAACGGGTGAAGAGGGCGAGTATGGGTGGAGGGGGTGAGAGAGGTCTTTAGGAGCAGAGCAAGGTGGTCTGGAAGGGTGGAAGAGGGGGTGAGGAAGGGAGGGAGGAGCAGAATGGGGGTGAGGAGAGTTGACGAGCTACGCGAGCGCTGTGGGCGGCAGGAGGAGGAAATCTGAGGGAATGTGAAATGGTGAAGAGTGGAGAGGGAGTGAGAAGGAGAGAGGGTAAGAGGGACGGGGGGGGGGTGAAATAAAGGGGTGCATCGAGGAGGGAGGAGCAGCGGGAAGTAGAGGCGTGGGGGCGTACGGTGGATTCTTCGCAAATTAACGAGCGAATGGAAGAAGAAAGAATGATAGAAGATAGAGGAGGAAATGAGGGAATTAAAAACAGGGTGTGGAATAGAGGACAAGGGGTGGAAAGAAGAGGGAAAGGAGAGAAAGTGAGAGAGGGATGGGAGGGGGACCGAAAGGGGTGCGGGGGAAGAGGTGGCGAGGAAAGATATATAGTAAAGGAGAGGACGCCGCCGCCTTTGCTGCCCTCTATCGATTGGGCGAGTAACTCCGCCCGCCACGAGGGCGGCGCACAGATCTCTTTCCTTATCTCTCTCTCTCTTTCTCTCTCGTTCGCTTTCTCCATTTCTCTCTCTCTCTCTCTCTTTTGTAACCCCCTGAAGATGTGCGAGGTCCTCCTTTTATTTATAAATATGACAGGGGCACACTTTCTCACGTGATTTTGTCTTATAAATAAAAATATCTAATTATCTATCAATACGAGTTCGCACAGGTGCGCAGTTCCTGTTGGAACGTTTTAGTCAAAGGTTGTAAATGCAGTAATAATTGAAGAGCTGCGTGGTAACTGATTTGCAGAGATTTAATTAATTTTCCCAACATTTGATTTCATAAGTCATTCCTAGTATGTTGAAGTTAAATTCAAAACCAATTTTTCTACAGCTGCATCCCCAACTATATGTTGAGATTGAAAAGCGATTATCTAGCATAACCGTGGTTTACTGTACCATTGGTTTCACCGAAACGCGTCTCTTTTTATAGCTTCAATTATTAAAAGTTATTCAGCGTTGATATCCTCCAACACTCTTATAAACGTTAGAAAATTTTGTTCCGTGAAAATTTTCAGATACTACGACCTAACAACACGTCTTTAAAAAGTAAGGTGAAGTTTTTCTACTTTTTAATTTCAATCGGTCTGATGTAATTATTCTGTTAGATCCGTACCATCGGTGTACAAATACTGCATCCTCCAATCTAATTCTCACTTTCCCCCATGTTCTACTCGATGTTTACTCAGTTTCGTTCAGGGCAGTCTTACATCTCGTTTTTCATCTTCTGCTTATTATTTCCCTCTTCTCCCCTCCTCCTTAAGCTGATTCGATTAAGTAATCACAAACGAGGTGGCAGACCGAGTGCGGCCTCGTAAGCATGTCCCAAAATCGAACTACCCAGGACTTAACAGTCTAGACCTCTAGACACTCAATCTCTTCCTTCCATCTTTACTTCACCTTCGCGCACGCTCTTTCTATCCATATCTTTATCTCTCCGTGAACCAATCTCTATTCTCTCATTCCCATATTTTTCTCTCTTTTCGACCATCCTCCTCCCTCTCATTCCCTTTCCCTACCCATCCTTTTCGCCCTCTCCGCCCAGACCTGACCCTGCTCCTTTTCTCTACCTCTCTCCTCTACAACACTACCGCCTCAACTCCTGCGACGCCCCCGTTTTTACGATCCCTCTGCCGGCGGTGGTGGGAATTAAAGGATGAGACACGAAGAAGGTAGGGTGAAAGTGTAGAGGGGGAGAGCGAGAGAGAGAGAGATATATATGGAAGAAAGGAAGGGTATCACTGCAAGGAACAATGCCCTCTGAGGGCGCACATACGGATGGACTACGCCCATCATCCATTTCATGTCTCACTAACTCTCATCTGCAGATCTTGATGTATCCTCCCCGATCCTTGCGCTGGCAACTTCTTTGTTTCCCCTCTTGCCTATTATTCGGCTTTTTTGTTTACCAACTGAATTCTGTAAACATTAGCTCACTTTTCCTTACTCTCACGATCTCCGCCACTCCCCGACTTTATCAGTACGTTCCCTTTTCATTCCCAAGTCTGTTGCTTTTCACTTCCCCGATCTATTCTTCCACTTTCACTATTCTGCCATCTCCAATCCTCTCTCTACACTCTTCTTGCTGTTATCCCCACCTCATCGTCGATTTCTGTCTCTATTCGTGTTCCTCTCTCGAGTACTATGCCCGTTCCTCTATCCATATTTCACTTCTCAGTCCATTCCTCGGTCCCTCTCTCAATTCCTACCTTCACTCCTAACACCATTCCTCTCTCCAATCCCCTTTCCGTTGCTCTGACGATTCTTCATTTTCTTTCAATTCCTCTAATGTTCTCTCGACATTCTCTTCAATCCTCTATGTAGTCCTTCGCCAGTTTCACTGTCCATTCCTCTCTCTATCCTTCCCATGACTTTCCATTCTTCTCTCCATTCCTCTGTCCATTCCTGCGTCCATTTCTCCCTCTTTCCTCTGTCTATTCCTATGTCCATTCTTCTGTCTATTCCTATGTCCATTCCTCTGTCTATTCCTATGTCCATTCCTCCCTCCACTCCCGACCGTCCCTTCCTCTTCTTTCTCGCAACTCGCTCGCATTCCTCTCCATCTCCCTCCCTCCCACTCCCATTTCCCCTACGGCCCTCCTCTTTCTTCGCCTCTACACCATCTCTCCTTACAGCCTCTCCCTCCGTATCCTTTTCTCTCTCCCCCTTTCTCTCTCCATTCCTCAGAAAGGGGGAGGAACGCGAGAGTATTGCTCTATGGGACGGCCGTGGGAACGATTTTTGTGTGACGTCATTTACCGAATATTCCAGAAATGTGCGTACTCAGCCTTATAACAAACTTCCGTATCAATGTTTTAAAAACTGTATCGGTCGGGAAATGCGGAAAAAACGCGAGTACCTGGATACGAAATTTGTTTCAAGCTGCGTTATTCTCTCCAAATTATTATTGATTCCATCCCGTATGTGAGGGTAATTTTTTTAAACAAATAATTTAGAGAATTTGCTACACCGTCCGTCGCATATAGCATAGAATCTGAGGCTCTTGGTTAGCTGTTTTCTAATTTAATATTTGTGGCAAATATTTTTGTTTCATTTAACGAAATTGATTCTCTTGGCAGTGCGGATATTTTTAGTGCGTAAAGCTATTCTCTGCCATCGCGTTTAAACAGTAAAACAGGAATATGAGACCAAATGTTTAGGTTAATATGCAGCATTTGGATTATTTCTTTTTACTTGCTATTTATAAATATATAAAGATAGAGACTACGGCGAAATTGATGTTAAATAGAAATTAACTCCTTAACCGTAAAGTTCAAAAATTAGAGACAAACAGGACGAAAGGGGAGGTAAAAGAAAAAAGGAGATAAAAAGTCAATGAAAAATACAAACTTACAGGTTTAGGGGGTGTTACTCCACGCCAGGGATATAAGGTCACTCACACATTCACTCCCTCAATCGCACAAGCATTAATCCTTAAGTTGGAAAAAGGATTAAAAAAGGAGGCGGGTTTGCGAAAGATGCATCTGCGCCAGGGACCCGAAAATCACACTGTTGCTAGAAGGTTTGTGAGTCAGTACGACCGCGACAGGGACCTACTAAGCAACCACAGACACACGCACACATACACGCCAAGAGGTAAAGGAAAAAAATAAAGGGGGAAGGAAAGGGGAAATAATACTAGGTTTAAGGGAGATTAAACCACGCCAGGGGCCTAGTATCGCACACAGCGGCCTGTAGGTTTATGTGCCTTCCGGCAGCGACAGGGACCTAACAGACGAAACAATCACGCACGCAAGCACTCGAATACACGCACACAAGATCTCGCAACCCCCCCCTTTTCATCTAAAGATGATGTAAACGTACTAAATACGTATTTCGAGAGCAATGCTCTCATCATCAGTACACATAAACCTACAGGCCGCTGTGTGCGATACTAGGTCCCTGGCGTGGTTTAATCTCCCGTAAACCTAGTATTATTTCCCCTTTCCTTCCCCCTTTATTTTTTCCCTTTACCTCTTGGCGTGTACGTGTGCGTGTGTCTGTGGTTGCTCAGTAGGTCCCTGTCGCGGTCGTACTGACTCACAAACCTTCTAGCAACGGTGTGAGTTTTTGGGTCCCTGGCGCAGAGTAATTTCTCGCAAACCCGGTCCAGTTTCCTTTTCCACCTTTAGGATTAGTGCTTGTGCGATTGAGTGAGTGAATGTGTGAGTGACAACAGGTCCCTGGCATGGAGTAACGACCCCTAAACCTGTAAGTTTATAATTTTTATTGTCTTGTGCCTTTTCCTTCCTTTCCTCCCCCTCTTTTTCATTGTGTCTCTAATTTTGAATTTTACGGTTAAGGAGTTAATTTCTTGCTATTTATAAAAAAACTACCGTTCTAATAATCTCAAATTAAAATTAATCTAAACTTAAAAACATATAATTTAATGTATAACAATAGGTACTAAATAATATAATAGCCCAGAACGAAATTGAGAATACATCGCATATGGATCAAAGGTAGAATTATTGATCACAGTGAATCTTCTGAGAATACAATCCGAATAATTTCACTCTTAAAAAGAGAATGAAAACGAAGGAATAAGTAGTCCAATTTTTGGGACTACGGATTAATTGTAACGGAAAAAGGTAAAAATAAATCCAGGCCATCCCGCGTTATTCCGAAATCCATTTCCGCCGCCATCCCCTTTTTTGCGTACGTCAATTGTTTGCCAACATCTCCGTCCCTCGACTTGCTCCCACTCCTCTTCGCAGGATATCTCCTCGTTTTCGGGATTAGGGCGGGGGAGAAGGGAAGGGAAGAGGGCGCGGAGGAAACGAAGGTCTGGAGAATACTTAAAAGCATGATGGGACTTAATTTCCCTCCTCAAACCGACACATAGGAGAAGGATATGAAATATACGGGCGTTACCTGTCTCAAAGGTATTCGTTAATAAGAAAGTTTGGAAAACTTTTTATTCTTCCGCCAATTTTTCTCATCACATTTCGGTTTTTCGGAAAAAATATCCCTTTTTTTCCCTTTTTGGCAAAGCTTTGCCAAATTTTATGAGGGGGGTGAGGGACCTGCGGAAGGAGAGGGGAAGGGATGGGGAAGTAGGAAGGGCGATGGGTTGGGGATGGAGGAGGAATCGAGGTGTATTGGGTTGCAAGAGTGCAGCGGTGGGGATGCCTCGGGGCTGAGAGGGGAAGAATGAGGGCAATGGAGAGAGAGGGATGGAGGGGCAAAGGAGGGAGAGAGAGAGGAAAGAATGAAAGGAGAGAGATAGGAAACTGAGAAAGAAAAATATCTTTATTGGCAATGTTGAGGGTAAAAAACCACCTCTTCTGCCTAACCAGGAAGTAAGGAGGGAGAGAAAAAAGAATGAGGAAGGAGAACGGAGGGAAGAGAAAATGGGGAGAGGGAGGAAAATATAGAGGAAGAGAGGTAGGAGGGATAAGGGGAAGGCAGGAAAGGAGAAAGAGGGAGGGAAAATCAAAGAAGGGAGAGAGAAAGAGAAAGGGAAGGAAGAGGAGAGAGAAATAAAGTGGAGAAGAATTGAATGAGAGGGGTTTCGTTTGGGAAGGGTATAGCTGTTTAGGTAGTGGGAAGAAAGGGAAGGAAAGTAGAAAGGCAAGGAGAAAATACTGTTTGAAAAGCGAAGGAGGGAGGCTAGGAATGAGGGATAAATAATTGGAGTTGAAGAAAGTGAGTGATATGGATGGTAGGTATGAAGGGAAGAGGGAGAGATGGTGAATGGATTACGGAGGTGAGGGAGTGTGAGGTAGAGTGAGTGGAGAGATGGTACATAGGTGGAGTGAGGATCTGCTAAAAATTGCCGCTCTTGGATATTTCATTTGCGAGTTTACGAGAGGCAACTCTCCCCCCCCCCCTCCCCCCCTCTTCCCCCCCCTTTCTCTCCCCCTCTTTCTCTCTCTACATTTCAGCCTATTCTTCCAATTTTACTCTCTCTTCTCGTTGACACTATGGAAGAGAGGCAATTTAGGTGATCCTGTTTTTAAAAAAACTCTTAATCGTATATCGCTGCGGCTCGTCTCTAATCTCTTCACTTGAAACCGTAAACACCGTAAAAAAAAAACTTTCCTGGAGATTTTTATGTCGTTTCAACCAATTTTCGTGCCGATTACTAGAATAAATTAATATTTTCCTGCCACAATTAGCAGGATGTAAAATTTTTAAGTACTTTTGGCCGACAACGCAGTAAATGAATTTGAAATAAAACTCACGTTTCAAAATTCATAGCTTTGTATTTAAAATTTAACTCTCTTATTTCCAGTTAAATTTTTTTAAATAATCCAAAAAAGCGAGGTCATTTTGACAGCTAATATGTTTAGATTATATGCAGTTATTTATGTAACATACTCCTTAGTTTTTTGTTGCATTAAAGGTCTTTTGGTTCTCATCCTATAAGCGACTTCAAGTTAAATAAACGTTTTATTGCGCTATTGTTTTAAGACCAAGAGATGTTTAAAGAATTTTTAAGGCAAACGCGAGAACGCTAATAAAAAACGAGGCCATTTTTACAGCCGAAGACATGTTCAAGCGGTATCCTAAGCAAAAATTCTCTGCGGCAGATCATGGGAACGGATATTCACCCTAGCATTTTTCAAGACCATTTCCGTTTTATCTTTGATGATGAATGAAAGAATTTAATGTAAAGAGATCTATATTATTATTTGTCTTACGTGTTTTATTTTGGTTGGTTACTCTGAGTTTGTCTTCCATGAATGTAAATGATAAATATGTTCAGCGGATGAGTTCATTTGTTTATATAAGGGGTTGTCCTTGTACTATATCGTAAAACAAAAATTAAACGTAACATCTTTCGTTCAGAAATGCTTATTGTAACGCCATTATAGATCATTGGTAATTGTATCCCAACTTAGTACTGTAAAATTGATGGCAATTTCAGTATATAGAGAAAATCATTCGCTTGATAATAGCTACATTTTGCTCCTTGCATAATTTTGACAATTTTTATTCGCAGATTAAATTTACTCCTCGATAACAACTACATTTGTTCTTAACTTGAAGTTCTTTTCCATGTCCCTACCCAAACCTATCCACTCTAATCTCTTTCCCCTTTTCTTATTACCCTAGTTACTCCCTTTCTTCCTTCATCCACGCACTCCTTTGCCACTTTCCTTTTCCTCTTTCAATTTTTAAGCTGGTTTCCAAAGGAAACATAGCCTTATGAAATGGTCCTGTCTGTGTGTGTGTTCCACTAACAACTTTTGCACCAATGGACCGATTTTCATGAAACTTGGTATGAGGCTCGTGCTGCCAGGGCCCATTTCCGGGCTATATTTTATCTGGCGAAGATTGAAGTCCCGGGTTCGATTTCAGGAACGTTTTTTCCCTATTTGTTTTACATAGGAAATCTCAAATCCATCGTGCAGAGATGTTTTCTTTAATACATTAAAATATCTTAAGATTGTGATATCGGAGCGAGGCTTGTACTGTTCTAAGGGAAAAGAATGTAGATTCTAATTCTTTTCACTGTATTTCCAGAAATGGACAGTTGATCCATACATATTACCGTATAAACAGTAACATTTATTAAATTTGTTTATTAAAAAAAATACATGCAAAATATAATATCAGAAAGAGATTTTGACATTGCTTTTAGTGTTTTAAAGCTGGTAATGCTCTATTAATTTGTTTTCCAATTTTTCTCTATCATTGATAAAATACAGGGTGATTATTTTAAATAAGAACCCCTGAAAATTTTAATAACTTCGAGTAAAACAGTGCTACAGACAAAATTTAGAAGTAACAACTGTTATTGTCTGACATTACTTATATTGTCACAAATAATGTTAAAAACGACCACCAGCATGTTGCATACATAGCTGAGCACGACAAAGCATGTTTGAAGTCACTGCCTGCAGCATGATGGGTGTGATGTTGGAAATTATGTGGGATATGTTGCTTGGTTTTCAATTTATCCAGATTGCGTGGATTGCTGTTGTAGGCATTGCCTTTGATAAGACCCCACAGAAAGAGGTCTAACGGCGACAAATTTTATTTGAGGTAACGTTCCACCATTAACACTCGCACCTCTACATTGAACGCCATGTTTGTTTATTGCTTGCACTGTGCATGCACATTCGTAGTGTCGCAGACTGTCGACAAATGGCGACATCATGTAGACAATACAGATTGTTACTTCTAAGTTTCATGTCTCTAACACTCTTTTACTCGAAGTTATTAAATTTTCTATGGATTCTCATTTAAAATGATCACCCTGTATGAATTATAAATGGTAGTTATGGTATAAGAATTACTTGGAATGACTAACACATACTGAAACATTTCCTGTCAATATAAGTAATCAATTCGGGACGTCAACTTTGGGAAACCACCCTGATTTGGACTTCATGTTAGAATTAAATCGTTTCCCTTAACATATATTTCCGTTTCTCTCTTCATTCACCAGTTCCCTCCCCCATTTCAATCTGCAACATTGAATGTGAGAATGTCAATCAATGGAGAACGTTTCCTCTTAACCCACATTCCCCGTATGTAGGATGACGTCAGTAGAGGGAGAGAGAGAGAGAGAGATGACGAAAGAGTGAGAAGAGGAGAGAGTGAGGGGAAGAGGAATATAAACATAGAGAGAGAGGGCATTGGTATAATATCCATTGCGCGTCTCTATGGCCGGACGGTTGAGTGGAGTTTATGGGTGTTGGGTGTATAGGTATTGCGACATAACGGAATGGAGGAAAGAGTAGGAGGGTTGGCGGGATCGGAAAAGGTTTTGAATGTGAAGGGAGGAGGGTGGTGATGGCACATCGCCACTCGTCTCCAATCTGAAGACGAGAGATGAACCCTCCTTGTCATACGCCGGAACCGATTGGCCCGTACTAAGTTTGGGCCTAGAGGAAGAATGGGAATGATGGGAAGAAGCAGGAAAGAGGAGAGGAATGGAGAGTGAAAAGAAGGCAGCGAGTTAAAAATCGACTGTGAAAAGAGAAATAGGTGTAGTGATTTAGAGATGAAGCACCATTATTTTTCCTGTTTCTATAAGTGGCATACATTATTTTCGTTAATTTTTATTAAAATGTCGATAGAATCCCTAAAAATATGATGAGTCATACCTATGAATGTATGAATTCTTGTGATGATATTTGCTTCTTTGTAACTCTATATATCATTACTCATTTGATTTAATCAGCTATTCCACTAATATTTTTTTATAATCGCCATGGATTCTAGTAGTATTAGCGTTTTCTTTTATCTAAAAGTAGTTGATTCGTACCGGTCACAACTGGTCTCTGAGTCTATGGTCCCAATATTTTATTTTCAAACTTTAAACTGTTGCAATTCTACTTTCACATCTCTTAGGTTAAGTATTTTTAAGTCTTCATATCGAGCCATTGAAATCACAGTTCATATTGGCGGCTCATTTTCTCACCATTCAATCGGTTTAAATTTTCACCCTAATCTAACAATGTCTTTCTAGAATGTTGGCCTGATCCATTGAGGAAAAAGGAGGAACTTTCAATTCACGCGCGCTGAATTATGATTTTCGTATAATTGTTTATTGGTCATGCAGCCTTAAATAATAAATCCGAGCTTATGCTTTATATCGAATAAGAGAAATGGGTGCCCTTTAGTAGAATAATGATAGAACAAACGGTATACATATTTTATGCACAAAAAATGTCGTCAAGAAAATTTAATATTCATCGTTTCTATTTTTATTCGATCGTTCAGTTGTTATAAGAGTTGCTTTTGCAACTACAATGGTAGTTTTATTAAATTTTCAGGCAGATACTCTGGAATGTAATCTGTTAATATTTCCAAGTCCTACATGGGGTTCTTGGCGGGTGAAAAAGCTCAAATGTCCATCGTTGATATTTGGAATGAGGCCGTTCTAGGAATCTTGGTACGCTCCGTACGAGTAGGATAAAATGCAAGCAGAAAGGGATTTTTTCTTCGTGTCTTTGATCGAGTAAGTGAAGGGCACCCTTCCCTTGAAAGTAGGTGGGATTAGGGTTCTGCACGTACGCGCGAAAGGGTGAAGGTACACACACTGGGAACTCACTAGGAGAAGCCATTTACCACGACGAAGAGATTTGGTAAAGCCTATCAATCGCTGGACGTGAAAAATACAGGCGCAATGTTTGCATATTCCATCCTCTATTTCGTTTTAATGCATAAATAATTTTGTTAACCTGGACGGAAAATAGTTGTTGAGTGAAGGAAACCCAGTAGGTGTGTCCATGTGTCTCTTCGACCCCCCAGCGGCTTTATCCTACTGTTGTCAACTGGGTTTGCTTCCCTCAACGTCTAGTTGTCGTTCATATACCAATTTAAATTAAATAAATATATATATATATAATGTATGTAAACATACATAGAGGTTGCGGTGGCGGAGTGGCTAGAAGGTTGGCCTTACACGCATCGGTCCAGGGTTCAAATCCGGCAGAGATCAGATTTTTCAACCTGGGTCCGTCCTTCGGAAGGGACGTTAAGCAGTTACCCCCCTTAGTGCTGTTCGTAATAGCCGGGTACTCCTGCCACCGGGTTTCACTTCTTCCTTCTGCATGTGTCCTGTGTGGAAGGTAACGAGAAACCACCACACCATGTATGTATTCCCTATTCAGCAAGACCAGTATAAAACTGATCCTACTGATGATGATATATAAATTCCTGGGTAGAGTGATATTAAACTAGTTTTTAAGAAAATACATACCGAAAAATCAAAGTTTCGTGTGAGAACTATTGCGTCTTGGGTTTGATGCAAATTTATTGCTATTAAGAGTAACCGTTGCATTTCTTCAGCACATTATTTATGGATAGTTTATCTCCATTATTTGAAGAATATACAGTCAATCGGCAAAGATCAACGCGAGAAAGTTTACATTCGAGCTATCGTTTATGAAAAAAAGATTCTAAAAAGTCAGCGAGAACGTGCCCCGAGAGATATACCGAAATTGTTTTTCGCTCTGTTTTAAACCACGCTAAAAGCGAGAGTCCAGTAATCTCTCTGGAAGAAAAATAAGAGGGCGAGGTGATGTTATTTACGGAAACATAAAGCAAAAAATTAGAGAGCACGCCACGAGTCTAAGCGTGTGAGTTGTGCGGAAAACTTTCCCACCAAAGCCGCAGTTGTGACGTAATTTATTTTTCGGCTCGATTCTAATCCCTGTAATAGAGCTTTCACGTCATTTCTTTATTTTTAATAGTTTCTTTGAGTATAATCTTATTTTTTTGGTGAAATAATCGTAGATTTTTACGTCTAGCAAGTGGAGCCATTGGTTTTTTTCATGTTGTTAAAGAAATTCCGTAAAATATTGAAAAACACTGTGATGGTAATTTATCAAGAGTAGAAATTGCTGAAAATTGAATTTGGAGACTATGGTGTACAGAATGGAATTAAAATTAAATTATTGACGTGTGAGTGCTCATCTGGAATATTTTACGGTTCAGGAGTTTTATTTTAATTCCTTAATAAGAGTAGGTGTGTTCTTAAGAAGATTATTATTATTGAAGTTGTTTAACTGATTTCAGGTTCGAAATAGCACAATTAGATAGAAAAGGCGTTCAAAGATTTATATAATTGTTATTAACCTGCGATAAAAAAATAAAAATGGCAATTTCCTTATTAGAGTTGAAAGATCTGAGCTCTCTAAGAAGTTGTTTTAAATAAGGGCAGCAAAACATAGTTGTTACGGTTGATTTACTGGTGATTTTATGCAGGAAAAATTAATTTATGAGAATATTTTTATAAATTTAACTATCTCTTATCTTATTTCACTCACGATTTTTCATTGAGAATGGTGAAATTGGTAGTAAGTCGAAAACAGAAATTAAAATTTTCACGAATTTGTGTCAACATATACTGTTTCCAGAATTCAAGATAACCAAGTTGCAGAAAATATTATAAATCTATCATGGATCTTTTATTTGTTTGCTCTTCGTGATTTTTTAAAAACGCTTCTTTCGAATTGTGAGCGAGATACCCAAATTATACATTACTCATTAAAATAGAAGTCTAGAGGATTTTAAATATAAATACATCGAATTTCTCTAAATAATATATATTTTCATTGTCCCAATGTACACAGTGCCTTTCATACAAGACGACAGGAGAAAAAAATTATATTTAGTAGTTTTACGTCTCCGAACTATTTTGGACAAAACCGACGTTTAAAAACAATCGGGGGATGTTTTAAACAATTTATGAAACGTCAGAAAACTTTTTAAGCATTGATTTTCTAAGTAAGCGTTGAAAATTTAGAAATAGATTTCGTCATAAAATGGCGGATGGTGAAAATTCGCTCTAGGAACTTCAGTCACTTTAAGATACGCAGCCACGTCTGAAACGCAAAAGACTGGAAGCTTAATTACCTCGACTCCTTCGCATCCCATCAGCCAACCCTACCAAATCAAATCTCGATCGTAGCGAGAGTTTCAGCTGACCCCTCGAGATGGTGCGCCAATCGTCCCCCGGGAACACGTCACACGCGTTCTCCATATCCAGACTCGCAAGATGTTGCATCTGGATTTCCGCCTTCGTCTTTTTCGCATCAACCCAAGCCATTTTTTGCTGGCCTTTCAGATTAGCGACGTAAAATACCTCGCGGTTTCCTTTCCTTTGATCGCCGCGTAACTTAACCTGGGAAAAAGAACCCCGAAGAATCGCCTTCTAAAAGAAAATAATTCGAATTAATTTGTCGTGATTTAGTTTTTGATGAAATCTGAGCGACAAAATTTAAAAAATTCAGATATTTTCAGTAAATTTCTGATCCTTTATACGACGACAATCGCAGTTCGAGTACGCAAATGGACTGCGACTTCTTAAACCTCGCTGGACTAGCATTGGAATAATCCACCTCCCTTAAGGGTGGAGCCCTGTAATCGAAGTTCCCGTACGCAGGAATTACTTCTTTTGTCTCGCGGTTTCAGGGGGCGTCCTTACTCCACAAATCCTACCGTGAAAGGACGTAATCTTCCTTCCCTTTCCTCCTTTCATCCGGCCTCGGTGAAAACATTTCTTTCCTAGCTCACGCAAATTCTCACGTGCGCACAAACGCGCGTCTGCAAACACATTATCCCGAATGAATCTGGAAGTAAACGCTAAACTACTGGCCAACCTGCGTCGTATTCTGTATTTTTCTTAGTTATAAAGTAAATTATTTCTCAAAAAAGCTATGGATGAATGTTTTTTCAGCGATCTCAATGGCATTTTTTATAACCATTGTAATTGCTGAATCCTTGACGTCATAAAGCTTTAAGAGGCTTAATATTACTGATGTTAAGGCGTGACTGCGAATAATTAATTTGTATAAAATTGCGCTGCTGTTTCAGTATATTGTATGTTATATATACCGCAGATAAGTTTTTAGCTACTTCCAACCTAAACTACGCGGTTGGTTTTTATGGAATGGAATGAAAATAATTTAAAGCTTAAAGGTAGCGAGGGAGATAAGGCTTGTCGAAGATTTCCAATGAAACCAAAAATTCTGATAAAAAATCAACCTAAAATATTTTGTTGCCCACACGCTCTAAATAAGTAAAATTTTTGCTGTAAAAAATTATACTCTTTGGCTTTATAATATTTTATTCATAATCTAATACATTCACTGAAAGAGATCGTTTTCTATAATCTTCCATTATTAGTTGATAGATTAAACGCCTATATTCTGCCATGTTCTTGTTTTAAAACAGGAAAAATATTTTTGGTTCAATTGTGGCAAAGCTTTAGATTTACAATATGAAGGCGTAACTTGCTATTCACCAGATAAATACGGCATTTAAATTTGCCTCGAAATTAGTGTAAACTCGAAAACAAGGATCAAAAAAGGTATGTTGAAAGATTAAATATGGAAAGTATAAGACCTCAAATCATCCTTAAATTTAATAACGGCTTTAATACGATTCAATCCTTTTTTCTCTGGCGTCTAGCGGATTGCGATTCGAGCACCGACGCACCCGAGCGATCTCGTAGCGTACTCGAGTCTCTTGGACTCCCGTTTCGGATTTAGCGGTTGTTCGCGGTATCCCGAAACGTTGGAAGGCGGAGAGAGAAAGAGAGCGGTGAAGGGAGTTAGGTTTTAGAGGGAGACCAGAGGGACGGGGAAGCGAGGAGGAGGCGCAGGGGAGGGTGGGGGTGGGGAGCGGCAAGAGTTCTAGTATCGGCAGCGACGTCGGCGGCGGTGTGCGGTACCACACGCCGAGCTGCGTGGCAGGAGCAGCAGCATCCTGCTGGACCAGACCGGGCTGCTCTGGGATCCAGGCGAAGGCAAGGAATAAGAGCGGTGACCTGGCAGAATCGATCGATAAACTAGTGTGTGTGAGAGAGAGGGAGAGGAGAGGGAGAAAGAGAGTGGTGAAGGGAATAAGGGAGTGGAGGGTGTGGGGGGAAGAGGAAGAGGAGAGAGAAGAAGGACGGGGAGGTGGAGAAAAAGGATTTGGGAAGGGAAGAGATTAGGCGTATGGAGAGGGGTGTGGTGGAGGTGGCATAAATCGGACGGGGAGAGGGAGGAGATTGGCGAGATTCTGTGGGGAGAAGAGGAGGGGGCGAAGGAAAGAGTGATGGAGGGAGAGGGGACTACTTGTGTCTCTCTCCCTCCCTCCTATCTCCATCTCTATCTCCCTCGCCTGTCGGTGCAATTGAAAACGTAATGTTCGTTCTCATGGAGGGGTGGAAGCGAATGTCTTCGTTCAAGCCCCGTAGAAATCGATTGGATTCCTCTGGTGCCCTATATTCAAATCCTAAAACCGTATGTCATACGTGCGCTTGGAAATTTCGTATTAGGAAAATGGTCACCCTTATTGCGGGTTTTTGATAAAATGCCGTATTGTACGTTATAAACGATCAATCGGCGCGGGTTGCCGGGTCGTGCACCGAGAGGAGTTACAAGATCGTTTTCTTTTTTTTCGGCGGAGGAATTTTTCGTTACCAATCAGTTGGAGTAGTTCTTAACGCTAAATTTCACTCCACTTTGTTACACGCGTTCACTTATTTTTACATTTTGGTTCGGCAAGATGACGGAATTGAGCGCCTCGGTAGCTTAATTTTACCAAATCGACGGAAAATAGTCGATTACGAGATACAAGCAAAAGAGTTATTCTTTGTACAGAGGCAATCGTTATTGATTTATTTTTATCGTGGAAACTTGGAATTTCCCGAATTATGTCATTACCAAAATCGATCACTACACCTGTTTGATGAGGTACATAGACGATAAAATTGCGAATTTTAAAGTTATGGTAAATGCAACGACGACTTCAAAGTTTTAGTATAATCGCATGATAAACAAGGTGTTCTTGAAGTTATTATTGCTGCACTCTTTGAGAAAGATTAGTTGTAGTTAATGTCCTCACTTCACAAAATTCTTAGTTAACCATAAATAGATCTCTGCATCAGCAGAATATAATTTTCTGTAAATATTTACAGCGTTAGAAATTTGTTTTATTAATTACGTAACGTATAAATTCAGTTAAATATTTGATTTCCTTAACTACCGTTCTACATTACAAGATACTTTATTACATACAAAATACGGTTCCAATAGTTTTATTTTTAAGTGTAAAAGTAAGTACCTGGCAAAAACAGTTTAAATATTGCCCGTCATCACATAAATAACCATCGAATGGAGGTTTATTGAAACTGAAACATCCTTCTTTGATAAATTTTTAAACGTGCTCAAAATGCTCAAAAAATCTCTAAGCAATGTTTTTTTGGCTCATTTTTGTTTAACGCGCCATTGTCTGCCATCACAATTGCTTTGTGCCCTCGCCTCTTAAGGAGAGAGAGAGAGATCCTCACGGATTATTACACTGGTTCGACGAGCCATCCTAAAGCGGCTCTCCCATCTGCGAAAAACTGCGCCCCATGACAGTCTTCTGTTTTTCGTGCAAAGGACGTGACTTATTCTTGTTCAATGAACCATTGTAAAATGGCTTCTCATTTGCGAAAAAAGCATAGCTCGATGTGACATTCTTCTGTTTTCGAGAAGAGAGAGAGAGGGAGCTTATGGGAAGGGATTCGGATGGAAGAGGCTATGAGGAAGGTAATTACAGTCTGGTCAGAGACGTCCATGGAGTAAGCGCCGTACGCTATCGAATTGCTAGGAGCGAAAGAGAGAATGCGAGAGAGAGAGAGGGGGGAATACACAGAAAGAGAGGCTAAGAGAAAGGGAAGGAAGGGAGAGGGAGGGACAGAAGAGCTCGGAAATGGCCCTAGAAATGAAGAGAGTAGAGATATATAGGGAAAAGGTAGCAGAATGTTTGAGATACAGAGAGAAAGAGAGGGAGAACTGGAGATGCATAAGATTATAAGGCGGGGATCGGTAATCTACGTCCCGCGAAGCTATGACGAAAAGACGAGTCGTTAAACTTAATACAGACTATTTCATATATTTTAATTATAATTATGGACGCTAAAACTTTGAAAATTGTAGTTGTGACATTAGTTTAGACGTGTTTTCACTTATATAATAACTGTCTCTTGGTAAATGTAAACTCTCATGCGACTCAACCAAGCATTTGCAACTACCACTGCGGAACGCTGTGTAGAAAAGCTTGCTGACCCTTTGTATACGGCAGAAGTGAAGGCTAGTTAATCCCTCAACGTCGGAGGTTTTCCCCGAAACATTGTCGAAATATAAAAGCGTAATGTATTTCAGTATTACGACAGGTAACAAATTTTCGTTCAAAATAATTGGAAAATTACAAAAATTACCAAAGGAAAATCTTTAATATCGAGATATTAAAATATTTTTTGAAAAATCATCTACGAAAAAAAACAAAGGAATTGACCGCTGCTCTGGACGTATAGTGAACGTCGGATGAGTTTGATGGTGTAAGGATGAGTGATAGGAGGTGAGCGGGGCAAAGGGGTTTCGGGTTGTAAAAGGAAAGAAAGGAAGTAAAGAGAGAGGGAAAGGAAAGAAGAGGCTAATGGATGGAATACGAAATCCTTAAGGAAGACGATTCAAAGAGAGAGAGAGGCAGAAAAGTCGACATGGCAAAAGAGAGGACGAGGCGGAAGAAAGAGAGATAGAAATTGAGAGGTAAGGAGGGGAAACGGAAGGAGGAATAGGGATAGGTAAGACAGGTAATCCTATTTATTTTGAGGTAATAAACCTCCTTTAACAGCTTAACTCAAAAATTGATTAAATGCGCACAAATGTTACGGAAAAAGAGATGGAGCGAGGAGGGGATTGGGTTCAAATTTTCGTAGCTACTGTTAAAGGCAGCGGTGCCTGAACTTTTCGGCTTGAGGTCCACATAGCACACTTTCGGCCTCACTGCAGACCACAGGAATTCAAAAATTGTAGAGAAATGATTTAGGCAAACTGAAGGATTAATTTGTGGATCATTATTACGTGATTTAAATTTATGTACCTATTGTGAGAACAGAAAGTAAAAGACGAAATATAAGGTTTTTATAATTTTATCTTGGATTGTGCTCTTTAATTTTTATACCCGCTAGTCGCAATTTGCTCGCCGCCGGTTAAAATAACTGATACTTTGTGAAATTCTAATTTATATAGCCATGCCATAAGAGTACGATTATTTGTCTGCACTTAGAACAAATAAACTTTGGTTAATAAATTTTCTTTCATAGTTATTGCGTTTTTTCACTTTTAGATAAAAACTTTCTTTTGACTTTTAAAGTAATCCTCTTCTTATTTACCTATTGTTTCTTGGATGTATCTAAATGATGGTTTATAAGTCCAAAGGCCGTTACAAAATCATTTTAATTCTGTATGATAATTATGTACCTCTTAAAACAGCCTACACTTGACATTCGGGCATATTCTTGACAGAGGGTAAAAATTGTGTTGTTGGGGTTGCATAAGATTAAGGAAAGAACTGGTTTGGCTGCCTAAGTTTAAGGGTAGAAATTCAATTTCTACTTCTTTTTTGTGTACTATCGGGTGCAAAAGTAAATGCAAGGGCTATGCGGGATTGCCTATCCGACAACCTGCGAAATCGCCGGTATGAGAAATTTTGAAGTCAAGCAAATCATCTGCCATTTCCTAAGCTCCAAACACACGCTGTGAACGCATTGCATGCCTGGTGGTATTATACACCACTTCATAGCTTTGTATTGTTATGGATATCAGGAATAATAACGTATTTATAATTGAAGTAAAGCAGTGTTTTAAGCTATGCTTTACTTAATCGTTATGGTTACAGTTTTTCACTCTAGCACTAGCGCAGCATAAGTTGCCGCGCTCGTCTGAGCACAAGTCTCGTATTCACAGTTAGGCGGATCTGGAGTTCGAGTTCCGGCATATGATTTTAATTATTTTTTTTATTAAATGTATTTGATTTTCTCTTGGGACTCTTATTAAATTTTAGTTATGCCAAAATATTTATATATAATTATATATACATAATATATATAATATATATATATATATATAATATATATATAATTATATATAAATATTTTGGCATAACTTATATATATATATATATATATATATATTATATATATAATTATATATAAATATTTTGGCATAACTAAAATTTAATAAGAGTCCCAAGAGAAAATCAAATACATTTAATAAAAAAGTAATTAAAATCATATGCCGGGACTCGAATTCCAGATTCCAGATCCAATATATATATATATATATATATATATATATATATATATATATATATATATATATATATATATATATATATTTTGGAATTCAGAATTCAACCATCGAAAATAAGCTCTTTGTAAAGCTATTCAGTGCAAGGCAGGCCGGTCGAGATTTCTGATCCTATACATCGTATAAAGAAAGTATAGTTTTCATGAAAAAACCAAATTAAAGATTTCAACTGAAATACGCGTTTTCAAGTAATCTGAACACGTTTTAACTATTTTTCCGACGATGTATTTGTGTGTCTGTTCGTGTGTCTGCATGTATGTGACAGGAATTTTGTAGGCGATCTAACTCAAAATCTATTCATGAAATCAGCATAAAATATTACATTTGTGATAATAGAAAAATCCTTAAGATTTGATAAGCTTTTGACTTCATTTGGTTAAACGAAAGTTGTGGTTTATACTTGTAGATATTAATTTTTCTCGATATTTGGTTTAAAACTGAATTTTTACAAATATACTATTTTGACGAAGCTTGTGTTCTCAGGGGTTAAGTGAGGGTTTGGATGGCGAATTCTGAATCAATGCTCTCTCTCTTTTCGGCATTGGCTTTAATTTTCATTTTAAAAAATAATACAGCCAAATCATCCAGTAAGAGAACAATTTTTCTATAGTGATTAATCACGTATCTTCAGGAGGATGAGTGCGGATTCCAGGTCTATTCCTTCCCCTCTCTCTCCCCGAGTTCGTGACCTTCTCTCCGCCCTCCCTGTCTTCTTTTCCCCCTCCTGTCGTAATTGCTCCTGAAACTCTACTCCAAAAATAATTGAAATAGGAAATGCACCCTTTCCTAAATTTAAAAGTTCTAAATATCATTATTATCTATAACCTTTGTTTGAAATATATTCTTTTAAAAGGGGATCTTCGGAGATTTTTAATTTTTTCTGTTTTCAACAAATTTATTCTTTCAAACTTCCTTATTTATTTTAAATGTTAATAGGAAACGTATGGAGAAATAAAATTTTCTAGAGTTTTTGTCTCAAAATCTTTTTCTTGAGCCCCTTAGTTTCCGATATATTTAGTTATTTTTCTTATTCTTTCGTTGATCTAATGCTTCATATACATTTTATTATAACGAATGTTTAATGGAATAAAATATTTGGACACAGATTATTGAACCCCTCATCTAATATAATCGACTTCAAAAACGTGACATTAAGACAATTGAAGGAACTCGCTTGCAGTTAATTTTACTTTTGACTTTATGAGCTTGATTTTAATATTTAATAACATTTTTTCGAATGAAATTATTCATATCTGGGGCTCTGGCGAAAGCACCCAGTTGAATGCATGATTGGCTATAATTCAGGAGCAAATGTGAAACATTTGCTGATATTAAAAAAATAATCCTATACGTCTGAAATTTATTTATTTTTCGACGAGTCTGACAGAGTAGAAATAATCGCCATGCGTTTGCATGAATAACGGACGCTAAGAAAACCACTTCAATGAGTCGTGGCATGCAGAACGTGGGGAAGAGGATCCAAGGCCACGAAGAAAGGGGGTGATAACTGGGCAAGAAATAGAATTCGGGCGGGTAGCAGCTGCATGCCAACGGTGGAGGACGATGAAGCAACTGCCCAAGATACAGAAATCCATTCTCTTCGTCATGGCTTGAGTGGAAAAGAGTATTCACGAAGGCTTCACTACAGCAGGTGGATTATGGGCCACCGACTGCAGGATCAAAGTCAAGCCAACTTCATGCCTGCCTCCAAAATCCTTCTTGACAGACCCCACTATAGGTCATGTAGTCTCCCTCCATGCCAATGACCTCTTGCAGGCGGTGGGGCATAGACTCCACCAAGGCCATGCATACTTCCGGGTGATACCTAATGTTTTCCCACTCCTCCCGGACATGAGCGGTTAAGGCCTCCTGGTTGCGATCCCCTTCGCGCCGCTCCCACCTTTTCACGATAAGGCCCCACAGATTCTCAATTGGATTGAGATCTGGGGACCTTGGTGGCCAGGCTAGGAGCTGGAGCTCAGGTTGCTCGGCAAACCAGGCCTTAGTCCTCCAGGAGGTGTGCACGGCGCTCTTGTCTTTCACCACCGTGTATAAATCCTGCTCAGGCCACCGTGCACGAAGGGAGGGGAGTAGGGTGTCTTCCAGGATCTAGACAGTGCTCCGAGTTTAGTCGACCAGGAATCTGCACACATGTAGCCCCAGAACGCGAGGGATATCCGCCCGGAGTTCTGTGCGCGGACTGTATGGGCAGGATCATATCATAAAAAAACATACAAGTCAAAATAAAGTATTGTAGCAAGATATTTAATTTGAAAATAAATGCCATGTTTCCCCTACAGCTTCAAAATTATTTTCTGTTGCGTGTTATAGCAAAAGAGACAACTAAGTTGGAGCGAAAGACGCTAAAACAATAACGTTAAAGAGAAATCACTCAAACTATACTAACCAGGTCCCCCGGCGCCTCCAAAGGGTCAAGTGCCCTTCCTGGTCGCTCCTGAAGATCTTCTCGTCGCACCATGCCATTAGGTCCAAGAAGGGTTTCGGGTTGCCAACATTCTGCAGGGCAAAAGCAAGGCGCTTTTCCTTGTGGTGTTGCAGCAGAAGAGTTTTGGTGCCAGGCACGAAGTTTGCTATACCTTGCTCCCGCAGGCGGCGGCTTATAGTTCATCTCATGCAGTCAAGTCTTCGTGCAAACCCTTTTCTAATCGAGCCATGACGCAGAGGATGGTTTTCTGCTTCTTGTGCAATGGCTTCGTCGTCCGCCGTTGTCACGCGGCGACGAACGAGGTCTATTCCTTGTCCAGTTATCACCCTTTTCTTCGTGGCGTTGAATCCATTGCAATCGCTATCTCAGCGTCCGTTGATCCATTCTAATGCATGGTGATTATTCTTCCTCTGTCAGACTGGCCCGTTTCCCTTGCCCCACGTTCACGAGGCATAGTTTGACGAAAACGTTCAGAGGCCTTTTAAGTGTATAGAGGTGGCGTTGCGAAAAAAACAGCGCTATTTCTTTGCAGATTATTTACTTTTACATAAAATATTACGCTAGCGTACTCGAGCGTATTTACAAAAGAACTATATATCTCGAAAACTATGGGATTCACGACAAAATATTTTGAGAAGAAACTTTTAGAAAAGTTTATTCTCCATAAATTTCCTGTTTTCATTTAAAATAAATAAGTAAGTTTGAGATGAGAATTTTTGCGAAAACAAAAAATTTAAAAATCTCTGAAGTTCTGCGCTTAATACGTTCGATGCGGGCGACAACAACAAATGTCGTCCCGCCATAGTGCAGTTACGGGCGACATCATATGGTGTTCCCTCTTGAGACTTTTTCTCCTTCGCTTCTCTCTCTCTCCTGTGGCGAGGATTCGGCTTCGGGAAAAAGGCCGCAGGAGGGTTTAGACTCGGTGCCTTCTGGTCTTTCGAACAGTGTGCGTCGTTTTCTAGTCGAATGCACCGTTCATTAGAAAACCAGTTTTGGATTTTTTGTAGGAAATTTCAAGTAAGCCTTATTATTTTATATACATATTTTTTTTAAATTTACTTCGTTATTTCAATGTAATATCAAAATATGTTTACGTTGAAAAAGTGGAAAAACATTTTTCTTTTATTTTTTTAGTTGTTGAAATATATCAAATTATTTACGTTTCAAAATTAAAAACTTTTTATAGTTTTAATTTTCGAACTAAACCGATCGTCGAACTTCATTGCACGAATAAGATATTTTATAGTTTTAGCCATCGAATAAAGCAGAAACGGAGAAATTCGGTCCATATTTACGTATTTTAATGAATTATGGAATAAAATCTTGCACATCGAAAAATCGAAACTCCTGTGTAAACATATGGGACAATATAATCATCTCCTGGAGTCGAACTTGGGACACTTATGTAAACGAAAATAGTTTTCGCGAGCTCTCCTAGTAAATAAAATGGCTTAAAAAACATTTCGACTAATTTTACAAAAAAATACATTATAAATTAAATAAACAAAGCTATATTGTATTTTGAGTCCGAAAGTTACGCTCGTTTGCGATAATTTCTTAGATTTTTGTGTTAAAAGATTGTTTCAAAAAAAGGTTGTAGAGAATATTAATATTTACAGCATTTAAATTTATATATTGTGACATATCTGGAAAGGATGTTTTTCCTACTTTAATTGTTTTTCGAATCGAGGACTTTTGAGAGCGACTACGGGTGGAGTAAATTATAGGCAATGAGGGAAAGTGCGCGGTTGCAAATCAAACTTCCCTCACGGTCAGGTGGGGGAGGTATGAAGGGTTCTGAGTGGAGGAGGGTTCAAAGGTCCTTTCAAGGAACTAATAGTCCGAGCAAAGCACATTCCTACCAACCGAAACTTTTGTAAATTGTAAATTTCCTTGCGCAACAGAAATGCACTGATTACATGCCTGCACCTTCGGTAAATGCTCGAGAAACCACAAATCGAAGTTGTTCTTGGAGACTTGGCCACCTCCAGTCCAGTAGATTGAAAATTTGAAATCCCCCCAAATAATTATTTGCTTATTGGGTAAGGAAAAAAAGTGAGATTCAATTCCACCACTTGGAGGACGATAGATAACGCCAATAAGTGTTTTAATTCCTGAGGATGTTATTTTAGCCCATTCAATTTCATGGTTAATTCAGAGACCATCTCTAGAACCTTGGTCGCGATGATAAATGCTAAAATTCCGAATTCCAAAAATCATTTCCAATTAAGGAGAATATTTTGGCATAACTAAAATTTAATAAGAGTCCCAAGAGAAAATCAAATACATTTAATAAAAAAAATAATTAAAATCATATGCCGGAACTCGAACTCCAGATCCGCCTAACTGTGAATACGAGACTTGTGCTCAGACGAGCGCGGCAACTTATGCTGCGCTAGTGCTAGAGTGAAAAACTGTAACCATAACGATTAAGTAAAGCATAGCTTAAAACACTGCTTTACTTCAATTATAAATACGTTATTATTCCTGATATCCATAACAATACAAAGCTATGAAGTGGTGTATAATACCACCAGGCATGCAATGCGTTCACAGCGTGTGTTTGGAGCTTAGGAAATGGCAGATGATTTGCTTGACTTCAAAATTTCTCATACCGGCGATTTCGCAGGTTGTCGGATAGGCAATCCCGCATAGCCCTTGCATTTACTTTTGCACCCGATAGTACATATACGGTTTAAGTGCGTGATTTAAACACAATATGATCACAGACTTTTAAATGCACTTAATCACTTAAACTTAAATTTAAAATGGCCTAAACTTCCAAAGTTATTTTTCTGACGAAGGATTGTTGATTTAATTTTAAAAGATAATGAGTAACGTTAAGAAATTTTTTATTTTTAACTTATGAGTATCTAGTCACAAATATTTCATTAGCTGCTATTCCTGCACACTTGATAAAATTAAAAAATTTCTTCTTTTAACTAGTATTGTTTATATCTTTAGGGTTGTGTTACTAAGTCTTAATGAGTAAATTTCTTCGCAACCATCAATTATTTTATTCGTGCCGTATTTTACTCAGTCCATCCTCTAACAATCTTTTTTATTAACTTGCGGATAATTTTTGAAAGGGCAGCATCTAATAAATTTATTTCCCTCCACATTCCTCCATTCGTATTTACAGATTAAAACAAACTTAATTCCGTTTAATTATATTACCCTTTCAATTCTGTAAATAGTTATTTTCAGTTTCTAACCGGTATAGAGGGTTTTTGAGCTCCATTCCAGTGGCGGCTCGTAGCTAAAATTAGTGGGGGTGCTGCGCATCTTTTTCATAAACCCGGGGATGGCTACTGAAGTACTGACATTAAGCTTAAGGAATATATATTGTACTACAAAAATAAAGAAAGAATTAAAGAAAAAAGGATTCGTTATATTAAATGTTATCGATAATATCAAGTGGAAATAGGGGGTGCTGCAGTTCCGCAGTGCCTATACACGAGCCGCCACTGCTCCATTCCCAAGTAACAGTCACCAAGGAGGGAGAATGAGGGAATATTTGCTCACCTCCTCCCACTCCCTCTAAGCGAGGAAGGCAAACACCGTCCCTTACATCCTAACGCACTCATTACGAGTGGAGACAATGCCTAAAGTTCTCCTCAATCCATCGCTTTAACGTAATTCACACAAAGAAGTCAGTTTCCTTTTTTTTGCCTACTTCATCTACTCGCCTTGTCGTCATACCCTACGTGCACACAATACCCAACTATCGCTTCGAGAGGCGTAATTGGAAGTAAGTTGCGTAAGGGAGCATGAGAGACAAAATTAAAGGCAGAGGAGGAGGAGGTTGGAAAGAGAGAAGAGAGGAAAGAGAAAATGGGATAGGAGAGCATTAACTAAGGAGAAAGGGGAAGAAGAGAATGGGTCGAGGAAGAGATAGTCGAATGAAAAGTAGATTATATCGAGGGAGTAAAAGATGAAGCAGATGGAGATGAGAGAAGAGGAGGTAAAGCACTGAGGAGAATAATTGGAGAGGAACAGCGTGGGATAGGGAAGAGCTGGTTGAGCCATGGCTCCCATGGATGATAAATAGAAGCCGAAAGTGTGTGGTAATTTTAACCGCCCCCGTCCTTCACTCAGCCGACCCCCTTTCTCTCTCTTCTCTCCGCTATCACCCTAATTTAGCCACCCACCTCCTCTCTCCTTCCTTTCCAGCCCCTTCTCCTCTCTTGCACCACTCTTTTCACACCCTCAGCCTTACTTTCTCCTATTTCCAACCTATCACTCTTACCCGGCTCTTCAATTTCTTTTTTCTGTCCCTTCGTCATCCCTCACTATGCTAACCCTCCCATTCTCCTTACCCTGTCTTTCCATATTCTTCTTCCCTGTCTTACCCCTCTTACCCCTCTATATTACATTATATTTCACATGTCCCAAAATTCAACAACCTTTCTCTCATTTTTCCAATCCTTACCTTAACGTTTTTTCTTTTCCCTTTCTCTCACTCGATCTCTTAATTTTCCTTTCACTGTTTTCCTGTTATTTCTCTATTTCATTCCTCTTATCTGTTTTCCTTATGTTACTCCATCATCATAAACACCGTATTTTTCGGACTATAAAACTCGCTAAAATTTTTAAATGTGTATTAATCCGCTAACTCTCTCTTCTCTTTCTTTAAGCGAACGAAAAAAGCAAGGCATCACATTTAAATGGCAAAGTGAAAGGGTGTGTATACATCTTATAATATCGGAAAATCCTCGACACCGCTGCCATACCATCGCCGCTGGAGTGTTGGCATGAATTGCGTCGTATTTCACCGACTGCGGGTTACCTTCGGACTAAAAAGACGCAGGGGAAATTTTGAGGCGACTTTTTTTCCAGAAAAAAATTGCGTTTTATGCTCCGGAAAATACGGTATTTGGGACGGAATCTATTTCGACGAAGTCACTCCACCGTGGTACAAAAAAGAGAGAGAGAAAGAGATGAAGCAGGAGGGTGAGTTTTGACGAGGAGAGATGTGAGAGGAGGGAGGCGGAGGCGGTGATCTAGTGACATCGAGGAGGTCTTGCTCCATCGACCGCCCAAACTCCGAATTCGATCCCCGAGAGGAGAGGGTGGGGCGGAGTCACTCTATCTATTCCTGCCAGACAGACGGGGCGTGGGAGAGCAGGCGGAGGCGGAGCGTTAAAGGGGTGGGTGGGTAAGCGAGATGGGCGAGGAGGAGGGCAAGGAGGGTGCGTGTATATCGCTTCTCGATTATCTCACTCCGATTGCTGCTGCGAATGAAAGGGGGGGGGGGGAGACCGCGCGCAATCGAAGGGGATCTTTCCCTCCTATCGTGTATCGCTCGTTGTCGCTTTGTCCCTGTGTGTGTGTAGGATTTTGCAAGAGGGGAGAGATGTGTACGGCTGTCTCCGCCGATAACCATTTGCGCGTTTATTATTCCCGTTTCGATGTTTTTTTCACCTCGAAACCTTGTTCCTATCGTCAAAAAAATCTCGTGTCGCCCATCGTAAAACAACGGTATGCGATATTTTTCTGGGGTAAAATGCGAAGAAAAAATCTTCGTCATCCATCATTCGGAATAATTTCCTCGAAATTAGGGTGGATTATATAAATGTTTATTACTTGCGGTGGTAAAAATTTTCGGGCTCTTAGAGCAGTCGTTAATCATTCTCAAATGGCATCTCTCCAGACTTCCTTCTGTCGTTCTTTCTCGAAACCCTCATCTGCATCTTTTCAATGTACTATATCACTTTTTTCTCTCTCTCTCTTTCTTACTCAGTCTTTTCGCCTTTTTCATTTGCCACTTTCCGTCTATTTTACTTAATATCTCCTTTCATATTACTTCCTGTTCTCCATCTATATTTGTTTTCGACTGGTCGAGATGTGCTTTCTTTGGATAGGACCTATCAAACGTTTCATGAATCTCTTCTGAATTCTGTCGTTAATGTGGTCGTTATTTTACTTATTTTATACTTTGTCTATTATTATGAATGAATTGGCCCATGTTTAGGATTTTTTGAACTTGATGGAAGTTGTTAATAGCTTTACTCGAACAACCGTATTATATCTTTAGGTCAAGCGTCACAACTTCGCCTTTTGGCAGCACGCCACGTTCCGAGCTCGTAATTGTTTACAGCAATTCTTTTAGAAGTACGCCCGTGAATGAACGAATTTGCTCCTCTTTTTTTCCGCCTTTTTAAAATGTTCAAATCTTTTGCTTAATTAAAACAAGTATTAGCTCATTCGCCATCCTATTAATATTATTGATTGTTTCCTCTTTGAATAAAATAATTGAATTCTTTAAGACTAGTTTCTACTCTGTTAGAACTAACTTTGACACACGTAGTATTTTGAAGAATAAACGCCTCAATATCAAAAGATTGAAAATGTACGACTTATCTCAGGTCTCTCCAATAGCCATAACACGGTTATAAAAAACCATATGCGCATTTCGGCTACAATGCAGCCGTCTTTTAGAATCTACTTTCGGTGAATAATCACTGAAGACAGCTGCATTTTAGCCGAAATACGCATCTGCTTTATGATAACCTTTCTAAGGCTATTGGATAGACCTAAGAAATATATTTACTTTTTAATCTTTTTGGTACTAAATGGTATATATACTTGAGTTTTTCAGCGATAGGACGAGCTAGTTTATTCTCTAGTGAGCATGTAGTATTTGTTTTTAAAATATGCTTCTTTATCGATGAAAATGATTAGCAAAATCGCCTTATGGGTGATATCCAATTGGTAAACTATGTAGCTGTAATTACCATAAAACGTGTGGAGAAATTAAATGCGCGTTTCGGCTACAATGCGGCCGTTATCAGTGGCTATTTGCCGACATTAGATTGTAAAAACTATTTTTGAAGAATCATCTATCGATGAATCACCTCTTATAATGGCCGCTTTGTAGCCGAAACGCGGTTCAAGTTTTCCCATCGTTTTTATGGTCATTAGAGCCATCTATGTTACCAATTACCTATCAGTGATTCTGCCCCTGGTAGTTCTATCTACGCCTTGGATAGTGATCACTTCAGTTATTATTTTATAGTACGAAATTTTCATTTGAGCTTGAGTAATTTCCACGATTTTCTCAATTCTGTGATATTTCCGCTGTTTCTCCTAAAACTCGTGGTAATTTATGGAATCGAATGCTCTCGCTTCCTTACCTTCCATTGCAATCCTTAATTATCTCCTCATTTTCGATGTCCAACTTCTCCCATATCACCACCAGGTGTTGGATTCACGTTCTGATAAACTTCCAGTCTCGTACGGTGAACTTATGGTATATTTCACAGTTTCAGATTAAGCTTCTTACTCAATTTTGATCCTCTCAGGGACAGTTTTCTATAAAATGGTTCGCAGCTGTTTGCTCTCGGGGATCGCTTCCATAATAATAATGCTCGATAGTGTCCTAAGTTATTCTTCAGGGGATTGTGATGCAACATGATGGAAAAATGTCACTTGCTTTGAGAATAAGAGAACGTTCCGTGAGAGAGACGTAAGCCTTCTTAAAAGTTTCTTTTTGATGCAATGCGCGACAAGATTAAAAACTTATAGTGTTGCCACGATTTTCCATACTAAATAAATAAACTTAAAAGTTTCCAAAATTTTGTTTATGTAATGAACGAATTGTGGAATCACTATGCGACAGGCATAATCTGGAATGTTGGGAATAATTTAAATCAGGAAAAGAATACTGCCGTGACCGGGAATCGCACGCGGGTCTTCCACCAGCAGGATGGATATTCTTCCACTGAAGTATCGTAATATATTAATTATCCCGTTTCAGAACGCAATATCAGTTCAGATTAGTCTGCTACGATAGTTCAGTTATAGAATATCCGACCGTCAAATTGAAGACTCGGGTTCGATTCCCGGCCATGGTAGAATTTTCTCCTGATTTCACATTTTTTCCAGAAAATTTGTTAGTGAAAAGGGAGATCTGTAAAGTTATTTTAAGGTAAAATACAAGCTCACTTCAAAACACCGCCTCTTGGTAAATCTGCGCACGGATAATCGAAATTTCCCTGCGTTAATTAATTTGTTAGTCTTTTCTCACAGTGTACCCATCAATCGTTTTGTTTTGATCCGTAAGATAAGGAAATGACGCTTCTGTTCGATCCTACGTGGACTCCTTTCTCATCCCACATAAATATGTGGTCAAACGATCTAGCCAAACCTCTCCAAATTCTTTAAGATTCGCCTCTTCTGGCAAGAATCCTGAAATTTCATGTGGGCAAGTTCGTAGTCGAGACCGCTACTTGTTTCGTGGAGATTCATGGCTCCCTCTGAATCCGCGCTTCCTTGGACGGAGTCACAGTCAAGGACAACCCTCCCTCGAGAAGAGAATAAGGTCATCGTTTGGAATTCATATGCATGTGACCTATGGCCGTAACTCACCACGCTGCTCATATATTTATACATAACCGATGAGGATGAGTTAAAAGGAATGGCAGAGTTTCAGCGGGCAAGCACCCAGAAGGAAGTTGATATGCCCATGCACAGAGGTAAAGAGAGACGAGGGATGGGAATATTTTTTCAAATATTTCCTTCCCTTGCGGTCTCGAACGGATTACGAGAGAGAGAAAATAGCAGACCTTAAAAAGCAGGGAAAGGACGTCATTGATTTTTGCGGTTGAGGCCGAAATGAAATTAAGGAAGAGGCTTGATCCCGTTTCAGTATTGAGATTTCTCGTTGTAGATTTTCTTTATTTTTCCCATCTTAATTCGAATGATCCGAGGTTCTCCATTCTTTATCTGGGAAGTGATCCTGTTAGCGTTTTCGAGTTCTTCTTTCTCCTCCATTTTATATACTTAGCCTTTTTCTCTTCTTTCTTCCTATATTTCGTTCCGTATTTTCACTGCGTCTTTCTCCGTCTTATTGTTATCCTTTCCCAGTCTTCCTCCCATTACTTCTATCGTTCTCTTAATCTCCTCGCAGCCTTCATTCATCTTCTTCCCCAGTTCCCCCACCTCTGTCACTATTCTTTCCTGTCTCTTTTCCTCCTACTTCCCTCTTTCTATCTTCAATGCTTACTTTTCCATCTCCTTTTTCCACTTTCTCTCCTGTACTCTTCCTTTTCTGCCCATGAACTCTACTATTTCCATCTCTTTTTCGCATTTTCCGCCTTTGGTAGAGGGGTGGTTGGCGTGTCTGACTTGCAATGGGTCGTGGGTTCGAAATCTGTCGAAGGCATGGTTGTATGTGTTCGTCTTTGCTATCGTAATTACGCTCATTGTATAATGCCGGAAACTGTTTTTTATAAGCTACCTTATAATTAGTCTTTTCTCACCCCTGTTGTTCCCCTTTCTACATTATTCTCAGGCTTTCTCCTTCCTTCCCTCAACCTATCTCTAACCAACCTCTCCCCTCGGCTCTCTATTTTAATTCTCTCTTGTCCTCCAGTTTTTCCCTCCACCTCCTCTTATCTACTCGTTTTCACTCCCAATTAACTCCACATCCACCCCACAGTTCTCCCCTCTAATATCTCCCTCTTTGTTCCTCATTTTTCCTTCTCTTGACCGCCTTACTCTCTCCTTATTTATTCCCTCCTTCAGATTTTTACAAATGTACCATCTCAAATTTTTCGTCTCTTTCTCTCTCCTTTCCTCACCCCCCCCCTTCTCTCTCTCTCCGCCCCCTCGTTCTCTCTCCCTCTCGCACATTATCATAATTTTCTCCGTGTGCGCTTATCGCAATTTTCATCTCTCGGAATCCCTTATTGTGGAATATTTTTTTTTCCTTTTGTTCTCTCATTTTTCTCCTTTACGCTCCTCTTTAATCTTCTCGTCAAATCTCCTTGCGCTCCAGCTGGTGTATTTATCATTTTTTCAATTCCTAAAGGTAGCAAGCAGTCGTAAAATTGGATCAAAAGCCTCGTTTGTAGTTGTTTGTAATTTTCTTCTCCGAATTATATATCTTCTAACAAATTTTGAAGAAAGCGACTTTCATAATTTATCCCCAATGGCCACGCAAAACTTGGGAAAACTCATACGCGCATTTTGGCTACAAAGTAGTAGCGTTTCAATACTAGATTTTCTTTCGACCACTCACCAATGAAGATGGTTGATTTGCAGCCGAAATGCGAAACTGGTTTTCCCAACGCCTACTGAACCTTTTTAAATTATCAACAGATTTACAGACAGAGCTGACTTTATAATTGTTTTTTGAAGTGCGATTTTGTTCAGTGAATGTAAAAGATTTTTTGTATGGTGTTGTTAATTTTCTTGTAACGCGCGGAAATATTTTATAAATTTCAGTTTTTGGAAGCTTAAAGTTTCTCTCCCAAGAAGATATCAATCTTTTTTTAACCCTTTATGTCTTAAAGTTCCATATCTTTAAAAACATAACTTAATCGAGGGTTAGAAATTGATAACTCATATCCCATTGTCTTTAAGGGACCTCTAATCCTACATGGAAGCAGACGCGCTTGGCACTCATTTAGGCGAAACTATGAGAAAAGTTTTTAATGCTCCCGCTCTTCCATGAGCCCATTATCAATTGAATTTAACTCATTAATTTGATTTTTGAGTTTTTGCGTTATCTAGCCGAGTTCTTTGTCGTGTTAGTTTTCTAATTCTATTGTGAAGATGTTAAGGTGTTTGTTTAATTGAATACATAAAATCTTCATTAAAAGTCGTGTAACTGGGGACACCTCACATCCCGTACCAGTATGCATTTTGGCATATCAACAATATATAATGAACTTTCACATAAGGAGCATTTTTTTACTATAAAACCAACTAAACATGCAATGATATATTAAAAAGACGTTAATTTATGATAGATAGGGTTCATTAAAGAGATTATATGCATTGTGAACTAATCATTCGTTCTTCACCAGCTGTACTTAACATTTAAGATACATTTATTGATCGTTCGTCAAACCTCTCCATCTCCTTCCTCCTCTTTCTACCTTTCCGATTCGATAGCTTGACCTTTCTTCCTTATTTTCCCTCGTCTTCTCTCTCTCTCTCTCCCTCTCTTCATCACACTTCCCTTTGCCATCTTTTCATCCTCCCTACCATCTTAACCCCCCTCGCCTTTGCCCTCCCCATCCCCTCGAGACGCATCGTTCAGAGAAGACGGAGTCAAACCGAATCAGAGGTCATCCTCTTTCGTCGTCTCAACGGACCCTCCCTTATTTTCTCCCCGCAAGCGGCGACAAAAAAGGGCGAGTGTTTTTTTAAAGAACCTCTGAGCGAGAAAATGCTCTCTATTCCTCTTCTCAGGGGATGGGGAGGAGGGAAAGAAAAACGACATTCAAATATAAATTCTCCTGCGCTAAATAAAGAGCGCGCTTCCTCCATTCTTTTGTTCGACGGCCTGCCGTTGAGACATCCCGGTCAGGATCACCTGTCTCCTCCCTCTCTCCCCGTTCTTACCTCCTCCATCTCTCTCCCTCTGTCGCTCTTTCCATATATGTTTCCCACTTGTCCTTCCTCTCTTTCTCTCAAAATCCCCGCCCCATCTTTTCCTATCCCCTTTCCTCGACCGCTTCCACCGTCTAACGCATCTTCATCTCACGTTCCTTCTCCTCCCTTTAAGCCACTCCCTCCCTCCCCTCTCTAACTTTCTCCCTTACACCCCCACCTCCCTACATATCCAGCCCTCCAGATTGAATCATCGATTGTTGGCGCCTGCTCTCTCTCTCATTTCCTCTCTCTCCCTCTCTTAGGATCCTCACTCCCTGTTGGAGAAGGGATGAGGTAAGGGAGAAAGCGAAAAGGGAGACGAGGGAAATAGGATACGAAAGAAAGTGGAGAAGAGAGGAGAGAGAGGAAGAGGCTGGGTTGAAGGAGGGACGTGCCGGGCGGCAGAAAGGAGAGAGGGAGAGAGGAGGGAGTAGCGAAGGAAGGTGTGGCTTCTCTGAGAGGACGGTTAGAAAGGAAGATGGGGATGTGTGGAGTTGGAAACAGCCGGAAGCGGCTATACAGAGGGAAGATGAAAGAAGGACAAGGATTGGTATAAGTTAGGAGGGAGGCAGGAAGAGTGGTAGGAGTTGAGTGGAAGGAGGAAGAAAGACGGCGATATGGAAGAGGCAAAAAGAATAATATTTTTCGAGAAGGCTATACAAAAAAATAAAAATGGAATGGATTTCAATCCGCTCCTTATTTCTCTAAATTTTTCCGTTCTCCTTTTTCTCTCTAGTACAAACATATTCTGCATGGCAGGTCGCAGTGGATGTTGCCAGTGTCTCGGTGGGAAGGATATACAGCTTACATGGATAGCTAACTAGCGATTCCGTAATATTATATGAGTGAAAATATATATATATATATATATATATATATATATATATATATTAGTGATACTGTTTCAATCTTCAAAGCTTCATGACTATAACTTTCAACACCTCATTTGAATTTTTGGTTTAAAGTTTACGAATTGCTTTTTCATCGTAGCTTTTGGGTCTCATAAAACGCTCTAGGGGGTCTTATGTGGTTCACCGGCCATAGGATTCCGGCCCTTGCTCTAGGATATCTCCTTTTTCTTTTCTCCTTATCCCTGCCTCTCTAGAACCCTCCTTTGCTTTCTCTTCCACCGTTTACCGTCATTCTCCCTCCGTCTCTCCTTATCTTCAGCTTTTCAAGCTCCTCAAGCCATTTACTTCCCGCCCCCCTTTCCTACCCACCTCTCTCCCTTTCTCCTTCCTCCCTCTCTCGCTCTCCATCTTTCTTTGCCCATCCGGAGTTCTCTCCTTCCCTCCTCGTTCATTTCTTCCTCTCGCTTCCTCTCTCCCCCTCAACCCTCCCCTCTCTCTTCCCCTCACGCCTACTTAGATAACACGGTTAGATGAATGATGAGAATTTAATGTCTCAATCTCGCCCGAATAAATACGCGTATTCATACGCCCATCTTTCTTCTAGCTCATGTACTCGCTGTTTATTTTTGACGTTTGTATCTCCGTTTTAGTTCCGTTGCGGTGTCTTTCGTTCTTTGGCGTCTCAGTTCCTCCCGAGGATGTTTAAACTGTTAATTAGAAATTGTTTCCATACGAAGCTCGATCGGGTTGGGAAGTGATCTGCGAAGGCTCTGGGATCCGAACGACCCCTATATCGAGAGCCTCGGTTTTCCCTGCGGCCTGATGCCGGTTATACGGATGAGTCTATGGGAAAATTTGGTGCGACGATGCGCGTAGGATTATTTTAAGATGCGCGCCTGCACGTGTTATGCTGAGTTATGCCTCGACAATTACGACCATTTTAGATTTTGGTGTAAAATATGACGCAACGTAAATATGATATTTTATTGTAATTAGATTTATCCATTGTTTCTGAATATGGAAATAATTTATAATAATATAATAATTGTAATTTATATTTTCAATAATACCAAACTCTTAATATGTAACAGGAAAGATGAGATATTGTTCATTTGTTACTTTAATTTTGTGAAGAGAATAATAGAAGACAAATCGGATTCCTCTGAAAAATTAATAAACACAGATTGCGATCTCTATATCGTGGCCGAAAGTGGGCAGATTAGTATAATCATAGCTTGTGAAGAAAAGAATTACCAGTAGAATAACTCCAAGTCCCAATTTTAAATTTGAACTTACCCCAATACGCTAGCAGATGCCTGAAAAAACTTCGCTGGTTTGAGAAAAAATTTCGGCCGCTATCTTGGAGTTAATGCTACCTAATCCTGACGCAGTCATAATCCAGAGCTTATTAAGCTTAACACGAGTCTTTTGTTCTTCTGACCTATCTAATTTTTTAAAAGGCTTGGATTAATTAACGAAGTGAGAACTTTTTGCGCATAATAATACACAAGCTTACTACTTGAGATAATTAGCTTTAGACAAAAAAAAATAGCAATTAAATGCTCTTATATGGATGAAAATTTACCGCATTATTGCTAAATTCATTGAATTTCATCCTTTTTTAAGCATCCATTTAGCAGAGAAAGAGTCCAGTCAGTTTGGTGTTGCTCTTTCATTTAAAAATCATCCCTGCCTCTCTCTCTCTCCCCCTCTTCCTTTACATCCTCTATTCTGTTGCTTCTTAAATACCTCCTTTCTTTTTAAACTACCTCTTTTGACCATCTCTATCACTATCTCTCATCAGGCATGCTAAATAAAACAACTTTTATTGTCACATTCTAACTCTTTTCTCCGTTTTCTTTCTCTCTCTCTCTCTCTTTACTCTTTTTATTCTTTTTATTCTTTTTTCCTTTTTCCCTCGCCTCCTCTCCATCTTCGCGAGATTAGAATCTCGAGTCAGGACCGTGAGATATTTTCCCCCTTTTAACTCGGGCACTACTAGAAGACCTTATCCGAAAACATTCATCGCAATCTCTCTGCTAAGTAAAGTATATTTTGAGTTGAACAAAAACCTGCCTCACTCTTTGGCAAACTGCTACGAAAATTGTAGATTGTAATTGTAACTTCTACTACGATACCTACCACCTACCTTCCTCTGTGCTTCTCGCTTCGTCTCATTTTCTTCAGTTTTTTAGAACTTTTCCCTAATACCATTTCCTTTACTTTCTCTCGATATCTCAACCTTCAAACAAGTACATCCTCCATTTTTCCGTCATCTTTTTGTCTCAGAAACTTTTTTTCCTCCTTGTCTTATCCTTCTCATTTGTTCGCGTCATGTCATTCTTCCTGAAAGCGGCGGTTTCTTTCCCAGGATTATTTTCGTTATTTTCGATCGTCCTTAAAAAATCTAAGAACTCGCATTTTTATTCAAATAGAAAATTCTTTATTGATTTACTCTCCAATCACGAGGCCCAACCGTTTAATTACAATTGGATGGTTATTACATAAATCCAGCGGAGAACAATATCTGGTTAACGTGAATATTTTAACACGGATTTGGCATATTTTTTCATGCAAAAATTTGGGAATAACTCCACGTTAAATAAAACATACCTTAAGTTGTAGTACGTACATAAACCATATTTTAGTAGTAGTACATAACTTTGTACTATTTCTGCACGATAAACGAAGTGACGGCCTCTGCAAAGGGTTTTATATTACGTCTTCAACAAACGATTCGTATTTATGTTTTATAAATTGTTTAATTGGGTTGTGTCACGGGGTATAAAAATGATCTCGGTATAAGTGAGGCCTTAATTTCGATTAAATCGCATATACCTATAAGTCGAACGATTAAAGAAAAGCTATCTTCTTATTACCTTCGTGGTCTCGCGTCCTTAAGGGAGAGTCTGGCTCGCGGGTCCTTCCCCTTTTACGCCCTATACTGATCGGCGGCGGAGACGGCAGTGGAAGGGATAAGCCGACTCGGGGAGGGGGGCTGGGTGGGGCGATGGGGGAGAGATAGGGAGGAGAGAGCGGTGGGATGAGGTGGGGAAAGATGGAGAGGGGGCGGATTTAAAGCGGGGTGAGGGATGGGGTGGGGCAGGAACGTGAGCGGAAGTATCAGGAAGATTTTTCCCCCCCGTCCTCGATCACACAAATGGCAGGGAGTATGGAAAATGGAAATAAAGGAGACGGGAAGGTGGGAAAGAGACCCGGAGAGGGGACGAGGAAGAGGGGAAGAGAGCGAGTATAGGAGGATGAAGGGGGTTTTACGACCGTAAACTTGGAGATTTATGAACCAATGGAACATAGGGTTCTCTGTCATTGTATTTCACTCCTCTGGTTGAGGAGTTTTTAGGTTTCCTGCCAGAGGGGGACACGGTTAGGCGACACACACTTTTCGCGCCCGTGCTGCTGCGGTGACCATGCCAACAGCAGTTCCCTCCACATTCGTCCTCTTTGCGTGAAATGTGCACGTATTTTGCCATTGAGTTATACATACCCAACAATGCCGAACTGAAGCAATTTTAGTGTGACCATTTTACACATTCATCTGTTTGCTCGACTTTTTTATTACGTTAGGAATTAAATGTTGCCATATATAAATTTCGTATAATAATATTCTGTTGTAGCAACTCTTGAATATCTCTAGTTACGTTTCAATCGGAGGTTTTATTGATGGTGATTAAAAATCCATGAACTAATTCTAGGTTAGAGAATTTTCC